>JARFJB010002349.1:515000-570000 GCA_036346205.1 Vesta saturnalis | reverse complement strand
AGAGAAACGAGGAAACGAGAGAAACGAGAGAAGGATAGAAATGAGAGAAACGAGAGGAACGAGAGAAACGAGAAAACGAGAGAAGAGAGAAACGAGGGAAACGAGAGAAACGAGAGAAACGAGAGAACGAGAGAAACGAGGAAAGAGAGAAACGAGTGAAACGAGAGAAACGAGTGAAACGATAGAGAGAGAGAAAGAGAGAAAGAGAGAAAGAGAGAAAGAGACAAACGGAGAGAAAGAGAGAAAGAGAGAACGAGAAAGAGAGAAACGAGAGAAATGAGAGAAACGCGAGAAACGAGAGGAACGAGAGAAATGAGAGAAATGAGAGAAACGAGAGAAACGAGAGGGACGAAGGAGAGGAGAGGGTCGAGAGAGAGACGAGAGAGAGGTGGGCGGAGAGGCGTGAGAAACGAGAGAGACGAGCACGATCAACTTCTAATCGCAAAAACATCCGCTTGCCTTAACTCAAAAATGTCTCTCGCAATGTATCTGTTTCGAGTAAATTTCTCAATACAGTTTTATAAATCTAATCTACTTTTTGACAGAGGTGTTTCTGCTAAGACAGAACTTGTATGTAAAGCTGTATTATGTGATAGTATGACAACCCCTTATCGGTAAAAACTCAGAAATTAGAAAATAGTATTCTAATAAGTGGCCAGGATACTTTAATTGATAATCAAATCTAAGGCCCTTTTTGACAGAAGTGATTATGATACGACAAACAGTAAATGTAAATGTAAAATGATAGAGGCGAAATCTTGCTTAACGAAGATTTCGTTGGATAGATAAATGACCTTTACACCTTATCTCTCTCAAGTTTATTGTAATTCCTCATCTACCTGCCCTTTGGCCTTAAGTATAGCCTCGTTAATGCCTACATGATGATGATAGCGACGAATCACGGTCGAAATAGAAGACGACCGATAAGTATGTAATTAAATAAATGATCTATTGGTTTTAAAAATATATTTTCGAACGCTGTTTTCATTCAATTTTTTTATTAATAGTCTTGTTTCTCGAATGGACGTTCGAGCCTTTTTTATAAATCTAAACCCTTCTTTGATAGAAGTATTTCTTATAAGACAGATGCTGTATGTAAAATAGAAGGCTAATTTCACGTTTAGTAGCAGTAGAGGCACTATGTCACCGTCCTAGCTTAAATATCAGATGGAAATCTGCGATCACCAATATATTTTACTTTTTATTTTATAGAAGTAATTTGTGCACAATATAAAAAGCTGTTGAAGGCTGAATTTACACGATCAAGGTGAAATCATGTTAAACGTATGTTGTAGATTAAAAATCGTTTATTATGAATTCGTATGTGTAAGGTCGCTCTACAGAGCCTTCGAAAGGGAAAGATAAATAGAGAATTACAATAAGTATGAGAGAGGCAATTTGCTATATATATTTAAGTTATACACTCTAAAAAATTACTTTATGTTAGTCACGGGGAAAGCGATAATCAGTTTTATATCAACTATTCAAATTTCCCGCTGAACAGATTTTGGTTCTGATCTTGGCTACCCCGAGGCCAAATCCAAGGCTAATTCCAATGCCAATCCCCAAGACCAGTCTCAAGGTTAAACCTGAGGTCACCCAAGTGGGTGGCCTTGGGGATTCCCAAGGTCAAAAGTGAAAGGGAGGTATCTCCCTTCTACTGTGATGGTTTTGAAATTTGCAACTTTTAATTTCGGTTTGCCTTTCGTACGTAAATTAAGTGCATTGCGCATTATCTTACAACGTTATAATAATAATCAATTTAGGGCATCGCGATGGTTATTTATTTACGAGTAGAAGTATTCTCTGTACGCTAGAAAATAATGTATCTATACTTTAGAGTTTGATAGTAAACAGACGGTTACAGATCGGGTTGACCATGTTCCCTTATTCCTTCACAATTCCCCTAGGGTTTTCTATTAACGTGTGTAAAAGGTTCTTATTTTTCTTTAATCTTGAAATTGTCAAATTAGTACTCTAAATTGCGTGGATATCGACGGTTATATAGTTAGTGTGAAATACACAACTCAGCGATGGACAGTTTTTGATAATGGAACTGCACGCATTCTGGATGTTGACGCGCATCACTTCGTTTTACATTTAATAATTTCACGACCTCCGAAACAACATAATGGGGAGAATTTATCGCAATAAAGTTCACTTAAGCCATAGTTACTTTGTAAGTACAGTGCTAGAGTTTTTGAGCACACGATCTTGTGTGTGCGGTGTAGAAAAAGAAAAATTAGAACACTAAATAGGTCTGGTCTGGATGGTTTTAAATCAAAGTTGCATTCAAATGTAGTTATGCAATTATTAGTGTTCCCAATTGTGAAAACGCGATTTTAGCTCAGAGTAAACATATGTTCGTTTATAATGTTAATGGTTCTTAAAACAATAATTTTCTCTCAAAAACCTATATTCATTATTAAAGTTGATGATTCATATAAAAGACAAAGCTTCGTATTAATAATTTTTAATGACTGATTGAATGAAATAAGAAAGATATCCTTGTCAGGACGTTTGGTATCATAATGATAAATTAGAGTGTGTATTTTCCTTATCCATTATTTGTAATAAAGTAATACCAATTAAGGGTTTAAATATTTAAGTTAAACCTTTGCGAGTATTAAGAGATTCCGTTAATTGCAAAAAGTTGTGTAATGCTGTGATCTTTCATATGTCCTTTATCAAATATGAAAGTAACCTTTCGATTTCCAAATATATTAAAAAACCTAATTTTCGTTACTTTCATTTTAAGCTTTTTCCAAAATGTATTTCAAAATATATTCCGTTGTTAGTGCTCCCTTTGGTGTTCTACAGAATGAAATTTCGTCTTCAAGTAACCAGCGTGAACTTCGTTTATCAATACGGACCAGAAAAAGATACACCTTGCATTCCACTGCATTCTTACTACGAATTCAATGATGTATTGCGCATTAAGGCTTCAAACAAATGTTGTTTACACTATACTATTTAAACCAAATCAAAAACATAATATGTTAGTTGCTCTTATGGGTGACATTACTATTAACATCAAATGTGAGTTCCATTTCAAATATAAAAGTTGACTATTATTTCATGAAAACTAAATACTTATGGGAGAAAATTTGTACAACACACTACCAGATTCGTAACAAGAATTCAACTAAAATAAAGTACTTTTCCTTGCAAAAAAATTAATAATAATGTGTTAAAAAACAAACGTCGAAGAATAATTTGATAGAAAGCATTTTGCAGAGGTTAATAGTCCTTTTTATTTTTTAATAGTCAACTTTTGTAAAGGCAAAGTAAAATCAAGTAATTTTTTTAAATTTAACAGGTTAAATAACTTAAGTTTCTTAGATCCCATTCTATCACTCTTATCTAGGGCATAAGGTAAAATTTAATGTCAAACCTAGAGTTGAATAAAGACCTAAAGAAAGTAAAATATTCTACACATCGCTAATTCATGACTAAATTTCCATCAACGGCAAAGGAAACAGTAAAATATAAAATTTATGTAATCAATTTAATCGCAAGCCTAAAATCTTGCAGAGCATAACGTTAACATATCCTACTCAAAATATTTAATTAAATTTACATGTTCATGCACCGTTTACACGATATTAATTTTTAGGAAAATCGCAATCTTCAATCCTCCCAATTCATTCACGTAATCATCATTGCCAAAAAGATTTGTTTCGCGTTATCAAAATATGCATAGCTTAATGCAGAGAAAGTTCACAATATTAGCAATTTCAAGAAGATGGGTATTAGGATATTTTGCATACAGCAGAATGTTTTTTAAACTTCTTTTTTAGCGAATACAGTTAAAAATTGTAAATTAGCATTTGTATATTTACCAAATATACTAACATTATTTTCCGTAATACAATTAGTAGCTTTATGAAATACTGTTTTCATTTCCTTGTATATATTTTGTGTTTCTGGAGAAACACCTTTATATACTTGTGACCTACAGAAATACTTGTTATAAGACATAATCAGGCTAACTAGTTAATTATATAACTCGCGAATATTTTAAATACCGACATTACGCAAGCTTTTGTAAACTAGTTTAATGCTATACTGAAAACGTTCTATCAGGAATAATCATTGTATTACCAAAAAGAAATACGCCCCAAAATTAAATTTGGCATTAACCTCTAATTATATACACGCAGTATATGGTAAGCAAGTCAATGCCCCTAAACACTTTCTAACATTATGCTGTTCACTGCATTTTGCAAATGCAATGATCGTTCATAATTGGAGAAAGTCTATCGAACATTTTTCTAAAGGCCTTAAGTCTAATCATTCATTTAAAAATATATGTATTAATACTTACGGATTGTTTTTGTATTAACCTCAGCTCCAATAGGACTGCATAAATAAGCAATATAAATCGTAACGCTAGTAAAAAACATGTTATTTAAAAATTATGTCGAGGATCACTAAAATAATCACATTATATTAGCAAAAAAGAATTAACTTATATCACAACTATTAACCAAGTAAAAACTGATGTTACCTATTTGATGATTGTATGACAAATGAACCAAAGATAAAGTCTGATTCACTTTCTCTAAATTTTACTCGATGCAAGAAAAAAAACCGTGTAATACAGAGCCAAGGAGAGGATTTAATAACAGTCTATTATTACGTAGTGAAATTTACATTGTAAGTACTTATCCCCTGTGTCATTTAAATCAATGTTATATGTGGCTATTACTTTTACATTTTATTGAAATGTATTGTTTTATTGATATCCAAAACCTATTCGATTACGATAATGACCGAACCATAGACTAACTTTGTATCCTAATAAAGTAACAAGTTTCATTCTTCAGCTACAGGATGGGATGTTTAAAACCTTATATAAATAAAAGTTTAATTGAAAGTTTAAAAACCCAAGCACTAGCTTTTATCATCTTATTGAAAATAACAAGATAGACCAGGTTGAAAAAATATTGCTTTTCTTTACTTATAAGTATAACCAAAGGACCAATAATTGTTTATTTACATCGTAGTTAATATTTGCTGAAAGTTATCAGAAAAAAATGTTACGTCTAACGCTTCCCTATTTCAACAACATATTTATTCCCTTTTGGTAAGTTAGACACAGAACAATCATTTTAACAGTAAAGTTACCAGTATAGAATTTAGTAGCGCAAAGCACATAAGTATTGTTATAGTAAAGGATCTATGTGGAGTTTCAGAAGGTTTTAGACGTTTTCAACATTTCTAAATGGCTCAGACAATTTTCGGTATGTGTACCGTGTGTCCCAAATTCGAGGCGTACCATTATCTCAAAAATGGTAAGAGAGAAACGGTTAAATTGTGGCAAAGTTGCGCATTTAAGGAAACAATAATTAGACGCGATCAGATTTCAAATATTTTCTTTGTTTTTCAGATAATTGAAAACAAGTGGTTTGTCGAATTTTTGTTTTTATTTTTTGTAGAGCCATTTAAAAAGAAATCAAAGAACAGTTTAGACTTCTTTATTGTCATTTTTTATTGTCTTTAATAACATGTAATCTATATATCCATTTTACGTTTCGGATTCTCACATTCACCATCGACTTAATTTTTTTAAATACGGACCTGGATTTTTTTTAACTTTACAAATCACTTATTTCATTGTGGTTACCATAATATATTCTAAGTTAGGTTGGAGTATTTGTTTCGTATCCAAACAGTCATCATCAAGCCCTAATATAATCGTAATTGTTTTCAATACAGCCCTGTAATTTTTTAAAGAATTTTTGAAGATTTTTATTGTGATGGTCATCATGACATCTACTGGAAAGAAGTTGAATATTCGTTTAGTATAGAAAACGCAATAAGAACATTGCAAATATTCAAATAATGAAATTGTCACTTATAGTTGCACAAGAGGTTTGTATTTTACCGAGCAAATTCGTGTTGTTTAATAGTGGAGGGAAAAGGGGCACGTATTTTATTCCCTCCTCAAGGGAGGGGGAGGGCTACTCCAGCTTTCCGAGCTCCTTTTGCCACAATCATAGATTCCCAGCATACATACATACATTACGTATATATGCATGGTGGGATTAAGGATGGGTGTGGTCAGAATAGGATCGGAAGGAACGGAGTAAGGGTTCTGAGGGGGAAAGTACTACCCCAGCATTCGCCTAAGTAGCCGCACATGGTGTGCATATACACAATGACCATGCCGCTACATGTGTATGAGGAAAACCCCCTGAAAAAATCTCACGCAAGGTAGGTGGCAACGGGAATCGAACCCATTACATCCCGAATGCTAAGAAGGTCGTGCTCCATTACGCTACGAGCTCGGTTTGTTTTATGGAAATATGTTTCCTAGCAATTTGACTCGAAAAACTGTTAACCTAAAATGCTCCACCTTCGGTGTCGCATTTTATTGGTTTAATTTAAACAACACACATTTACACGGTATAAATACAAACCTCGATTGTAATTCGGCAGGATAATTTAACGAGCAAGAAATTTTAAAACATCAATGTAGTTTAATATGTGTATAGTTTGAATTTAAACACATTTGAATCTACAGTATATGGGAACGGATACTGCGATAATTGATTAGAAAATAAATAAGTGAAAAAAACACTATTGCATTTGTCCCTGTAAACTTTTGCCGGTGTCAAAGTGACAATTGCACTGCGACTTATGCGATTTTTTATACATGAGTTAAATTGTGTTTATTATTTATTTTATTCGAGTCATTATTTGACATTTCCAACGTTTAGTACGTACTTACTCATTTGTGCTATTTAAAAGAAATATAACAATACAAAATGAAATTTTCTAAACTAGAACAGAGAGATATGTTAATAATATATTAAGTATTTCATAGAAATGCAACCATCACTGGCGGCAGATATATTATATATTATCCTGAACGGGAACAACCTCACAATAGTTACTTCGCCAAATTAAAGAGGAACTTATCAGTTGAACATGGAAGTTATAATGTCCCAAAAAAGAAATATGCCACTCGAGTTTCAGCTGCTACACAAAAGAATATTTTGAATGCAGTAAGTATAATTTTAATAATTTTTAATATGCAATAACCCTATTAAGGTTATGAGAGCAATGCTAATAGTATCTATTATGAAAACAATTTGTTGCAAAAGTAAGTATACCATAGGTATCGTGAATATCATTTTTGAAAAGTTTTGAGTTAATCTTCATAAGACCGAGTGGGGTTCCAGCTGTACCCCAGGGTAAATTGATATAAGAGGATTTAGCACTCTTGCTTTATTTGGAGTCTGACATAAACTTATTGTTTAATTTTTAGTGCCTTTTATGTTTGCAAAGCGTGTTTTTTTAAATCTTCTTTATTATTTTACTTTCTTTATTACCATTTTAAGTCCGTAACAAACCCCGGAAGTCCACAAGGCAACTCCCATGGAGCTTAGGGTGTCAAGGATGGCCATTTGGAGAACACTTAGATGTAGAAAATATAAACCATATAAATTACATATTAGCCAACAACTGAGACAAGGAGATAACCTGAGAAGGTTAAATTTTGTAATTGGATTAATGCTCAACTGACCATTGCCGAAAATTGTGTACACAATGTTCTTTTGACTGATGAATGCAGTTCTTTACTATTGGAATATTTAATAAACACTATGAACACTACTGATCAGTATTCAATTCAAGGTAAAACCGAATTCAGGGTAAGAAATCGTTTAATATCTGGGTAGGAATATGGCAGCATAAAATCTGGGTAGGAATATGGCAGCATAAAATTGTTGGTCCTTTCATCTACCATGGTCGTTTTACCCATCAAAAATACTTAGAGTTAGTACAAAATTATGTTCTGGATGCTTTGGAAGATGAACCACTTAGTTTAATTGCCCAATTGTGGTGGCACCTGAATGGAGCCTCTCCTCAGAATGCCAGAAGGGTTACAAGATATTTACACCGAATTTTGAGACATCGGCGGATTACGAATAAAGGTTTTGTAAGACGGACGCCCAACAGTCCAGATTTGAATCCTCTGGATTACTTTCTTTGGGGGTATTTAAATATCGTCTATATCCCCAAGATATAGACATTTTAAGAAACAATTTAATACGAGGGGTACGAGCCATTCCACGTAGACATCTTGAAAGAACTGTCAATAAGCTAAAAAAAAGGGTAAAATGCTGCACTCAAGAACGGGGATACATTTTTGAGCACTTGGTGTAATGGTTTTTTACGTGTTCTTTATGTCCTTTAGTGTTTAGTAAGTTTCTTTGTATTTCATTCTATATACCTATGTTCATACTGCGTTTTTATCTCAAAAACAAAACGAAATATATTAAATCTGATCGCGTCTAATTATTGCTTCCTTAAAGGCGCAACTTTTCCACAATATAACCGCTTCTCTATCTCTTACCGTTATCGAGATCGCAATGATACGTCTCGAATTCGGGACACCCGGTACATGCGTGCAACAGCGTGAGTGCGTATGTACGTGTGCACCCCCTCCGCCGTGTTTGTGTGTGTGTGTGTGTGTGTGTGTGTGTGTGTGTGTGTGTGTATGTATGTATTTGTATGCATGTGCGTGTGGTTCCATGCGTGGCGTGTGTTGCGTGCGTGTGCGTGTGCGGTGCGTGTCGTGTGCGGTGTGCATGTGCGTGTGCGTGTGCATGCGTGTGCGTGCGTGCTGCGTGGTGCGCGTGTGCGTGTGCGTGTGCGTGTTGTGTGTGCGTGTGTGTGAATGTGCGTGTGCGTGTCGTGTGAGTGTGCGCGTGCGTGTCCATGTGCTGTGTGTGCGTGTGCGTGCGCTGTGGTTGCGTGTGCGTGTGCGTGTGCGCGTGCGTGTGCGTGTGCGTGTGCGTGTGCGTGTGCTTGTGCGTGTGCATGTGCGTGTGCGTGTGCTGTGCATGTGCGTGTGTTGCGTGTGTGTGAATGTGCGTGGTGCTGTACTGTGCGTGTGCGTGTGCGTGTGCGTGTGCTTGTGCGTGTGCTTGTGTGTGCGTATGCGTGCATGTGCGTGTGCGTATGCGTGTGCGTGCTTGTGCGTTTGCATGTGTGTGCATGTGCGTGTGCATGTGCGTGTGCGTGTGCGTGTGCGTGTCCATGTGCGTGTAGTGAGTGTGCATGTGCGTGTGCGTGTCGTGTCGTGTGCGTTGCGTGTGCTGTGTGTGTGTGTGTGTGTGTGCGTATGCGTGTGCGTCTGCCTCTGCGTGTGCGTGTGCGTGTCGTGTTCGTGTGCGTATTCGTGTGTGCGTGTGTCGTGTATGCATGTGCTGTGCGTGTGCGTACGTGTGCGTGTGCGTTGGCGTGTGTGTGTGTGTGTGCACGCGTGCGTGTGTGCGTTCGTACGTGCGTGCGTGCATGTAGTGTGAATGTGTGTGTGTGTGTGTAGTGTGTGTGTGTGTAGGTGTGATGTGTATGTATGTATTTGTGTGCTGTATGTGTTTGTGTGCGTGTTTGTGTGCGTGTGCGTATGCGTGTGCATGTGCGTGTGCGTAAGCATGTAAGTGAGCGTGTATGTGTACGTGTGAAAGTGCGTGTAAATGTTCATTTGCGTGTGGGTTTGCGTGTATGCATGAGAGACGCATGTGCATGTCGTGTCGTGGTGTGCGTGAGCGTGTGCGTGTGCGTGTGCGTGTCGTGTCGTGTGCGTGTGCGTGTGCGTGTGCGTGTGCGTGTGCGTGTCGTGCGTGTGCGTGTGCGTGTGCGTGTGCGTGTCGTGCGTGTGTCGTGTGTGTGTGTGTATGCGTGTGCGTCTGCTTCTGCGTGTGCGTGTGCGTGTGTGTGTACACGTGCGTCTGCGTGTACGTGTACGTTAACAAAATTGCAAGTTTATTTCTGTAGACTTTCAATAGTGGGCAATTGTAAATTAAATGTTCAATAGTTTATTCACTTACGTTGCACTTACAAATGGGACTGTCTATTATTTTGTATTTATATAAACGTGTTCTTAATTTATCATTTCCAGAAAATATCACTGTAGAAGTTGGTGTAATTGGAAGTTTTAGTTTTAATTTTTCCATAACTGAAGGAATAAATAATTTTGTCTCCATACCTTTTATACGATTTTGCCAAGCATGTTTCCGTTTAGTTATACTGATATCCTCCATTTCCTTTATTATGGAAATTTTAGGCACTCTTGCAATAACAATATTATTTTCATCCTGTTCTGCTGCTTTGCTAGTGCATCTGCTAATTCATTTCCTTATATTTCGTGTTGTACTAGAATCTATTTAAATGATATTTTCCATCCCTTAACAGTCATATTGTAAATAATCTTTCTGATAGATTCGGTTAAAAACTTATGGCAATTTCGATTTTGTAAAGATAGTATTCTAACTCTACTAAATTATTAATGTTATTTAAAAGGCACTTCTTACTAAATTGTTCATTTTTCTAGTTCTTTTAAGGTTACTAAAGATTCTGTTTGATTATTTTGATTATTAAAGCAGATGTCATGCAATTCAGCTTGAATCCTCTAACATTAGAGTTTGTTCTTAAATATAATTGCCGCATATCCTACTTTTCCGTTAATTTTGCTCCATCGGTATAAATTTCAAAGATATATTCACTATTAAAATTATCTTCCTTAATATCTGGTGTATTTGCTTGGTGCAGCCATTTTTCAATTGAAACTGGTAAATCATAACATAAATCGTGTTCTTCAATACGTTGTATAATATTTTAAATTTTGTTAATTCTTCTAATTTAATACATATCGGAGTTAAATGAGCTAAAATATATGACGCTTCAAATGAGATTTTCGATAAGCCTTCACAATTTTAATGTTTACCAACCTTTGAGCTCTTTCTAATTTAGTTTTATTTATTTTCTTTTTAAAGCGTCTATCCAAACAGGATAATAAAGGAAGAATAGCACCTATATACATAATTTTTAGTACTTTATGGCCAAGGCCCCATTTTATGTTCGCTGATTGTGCTATTATGTTAATTAATTTAATGCATTTGTATGTAACAAATGTAATATGATTATTAAACTTTGAATTTTGAGCCCATAAGAATTCCCAAGTATTTTATCTCATTTACCTGGTGTAGTGTAGTGTTGTTCATAAATATATTAATTTTAGCACCATCCATACATCTTTTATTCGAAATTAACATAACTTTTGATTTATTTTCATTAAATTGTATTTTATTGTTTTCAGTCCAACTAATTATTTTTTGTGAATCCTGATTTGCATAATTTTCTGCTTCCACAACACTTTTTCCTTTTGTTAAAATGACGAGGTCGTCAGCAAAAGTAATTACTTCTGTATTATTACTGAAATTTAAATTTTATAATGAATTATATAAAATTATCCAAAATCCAGGTGCACAACATGATCCTTGAGGGCAACCCTTAGTAACTGATATTTCAACTGGACCGTTGCTTTCCTTTCATTAAAATAGTTCTTACTTAAGCTAAGTATATAAATTTCTAAAACATTTAAAATGATATAAAGCACTTAGAAGAATTGAAGGCCACCATGCAGCATCAAAAGCACCTTTAACATCCAAACTAATCACTGTAATAACTTTTTTGTTTCTTAAATTTGTTTGAACATATTTTTAAACCAAAACAGCGTCAACTGTACTACTTTGTGGCTTAAATCCATATTGTTTATTACTTAATAATTTATTCGTGTATACAAAGTGCATTATTCGATTTATTAATAATTTTTCTGGTATATTTCCTCCAACATTTAACAAACTGATAGGCCGAAATTTTGAAGGATGATCGTCATTTTCTTTGCCAGGTTTTGTTATTGGGACAATTATTGATTTTCTTCATATTATTGGGAAAACCCTCTCATTAAACATTCGTTGTATAAAGAAGTTATAAAACGTGGTAATTTAGTAAACAGTCTTAGTCAAATGTTCCTTGTATTCTATCTTCACCTGGAGATTTTTATTATCTAACTTAGTTATTACGTCTAAAATTTCTTGCTGAGTAAATCCATTATCATTGATTGTTTCCAAAATTTGGTTTATACTTTATCTTAAATTAGTATAAAAATCGTTGTCATTTTGTAATTCGTCTTTTGAATTATATAATTTATTAAGTTATTTATTGTACCTTAATATCGGTGGTTTAAGATCTTCTTCTTGATGGTACTTAAGGTAGGAGAATTTTTACACTTATTTGATGCTAACTTATATACTACATTCCATCTATCGACCTTAAGTAACTTTTTTATGTGCTAGATAAATTATTCGTCTCTGTTCTCTAAGATTCACATTGTTCATAGTTGTTTGATACAACCTTCTAAGAGCGTTTACTTTTCTTCTTAATATTGCAAGTTCTGAAGCCCACCATGGAACAGTTTTCCTGAGTATTTTCAAATTCCTAAACCTAACACCTTAAAAGAAAATAAAATACTTTCTTTTTTAATGGTGTATTTTAAATTATACAATCTAAACGTTTCGATAACACTTATAGTTATCTTCGTCAGTAGTAATATCTGTGAAAATTGTTAAAGATGTAAACAATTTTATCAAAGTTGAAAAATTAAAACTAAACGTCAGCCTGCTATCAACTTAACAGTTCGAGAAACGTGTAAAGCCAACTATAAAATTAAATTTTAGTAAAGAATAACTAGGTCATTAAAAATTAAATATTGTTAAACTGTCTTAAAGATACAAATCAGAACACTATCTATGACGAAAGCTAACAATGAAAATGTCAGCCAACAAACACATTAATAAAATTTAATCAGTTATGATGTAAGTGTAAAGTTGTGAAAACTTCAATTCAAAATGATAGAAGTATTCACAAATATAAAGCTGACATCAAATAAAATAATCCAGTTCAATTTAACAAAGAGATATCTTTATCAATAAGTGCAAGTGTTATTAACAATGAAAAGCATAATGCAGAACGTTTTTGTAATTTTTTAAATTTTAATCTTAATTTCAACTGTTAAATTATAGTGCTGTGGTAATTTAACATATAATTGGTAAAGCATTTGCTTCAAGGTCTAGGAAAAATACACCAAAAACTAGACATACCAAAAGTCAAAATTAAAATCAAAATTAAGACGTGTCGTTATGCCTTTTTATTTATAAGATGCCAAAACCTATTTAAACGGAGATTTTCTTGTTGTCTATTAAAATGATTAGGTGTTTGTATATTTCAATAGCTTCACGTTGTAAACGAACATAATAATGATTGTCTTGACAATATTTCCATATTGTCAAATTGAATGTCATGATTTAGATTATTCAGGCATGGTCAACCACAGAATACTTCTCTGGTTGACCTAATCTACAAATCTCATATGTTCTTTACGTCTTGTATCAAAGTTTCGTTTTGTGGTCCCGATGTATAGTTTTCCACAAGAACAAGATAACTTATATACTCCGGAAGATGATAAAGGGTTTGACATATATTTAGGTGATCTTAAATGTTTTTAATTTTTCTTGTAGGTTTAAAAATAGTCCTAATGCCATATTTAATTAGGATTTTTCAATTATATCTGTAACATTGACGATAAAAGGAAGAAAAGCGGTACCAACATTAAGAACGGTTTTTCTTTAAGGTTACGTCTAGAAGGTGTAATAACGTTATTAATATATGTAAGTGAATATTCATTATTTTGTAAGGATTTTGTTAAATATTTTATTCATCCTTCAAAAATTCAGGGTCACAAATTCGTTTTGCTCGATCTACTAAATATTTAATTACACCAATTTTTTGACGTGGATGGTGGTTAGATAATTTATGAAGGTATCTATCAGTGTATGTCGGCTTTCTGTAAACATTAAAAGATAGTGAATTATTATTTTAGATATTAATATGTCAAGAAATGGTAAACTTCCATTAGTTTTTTTCCATGGTAAACTGAATACTAGGATGTATACCATGTTTACATGGAAAAAAAACTAATAGAATTAGTTGTTTTGAAAATTATTTAAAAATGCGTTTAGATCACATGCTTCTGAAATTCTTTTACTTAACTGTAGGTCAGGTATAACATTATTACAATTAATAATTGACGAAAATTCAATTAAAATATTTTTATCATGTAAATCGTAACTTTTATTTTTAACAATATATCTTATTTTGAAAAACTCATTTTGGGATTAACATTTTGATGTTTTCTATACTAAACTGAATAAGGCATGGTCAGATCTACTTTCGTCTTCACCACATCTCCAATTTTTAATATACGAATCCATTCGTTGGTTTGTGATTGTCAAATGTATTTTACTACTACCTCTATAACTACAAAAATAGGTATCTCGTTAATGCCATTAATAATATTTAAATTATTGGTAATTAAGTAATCTTCTAATTTTAAGCCTCTAGAATTTGTTATAAGATCGTTCCAAAATATATCAATTATATGATGCGCAATTTATACATT
Source organism: Vesta saturnalis (assembly GCA_036346205.1). NCBI lineage: Eukaryota > Metazoa > Arthropoda > Insecta > Coleoptera > Lampyridae > Vesta > Vesta saturnalis. The sequence goes on along the minus strand of JARFJB010002349.1, from coordinate 555,686 downwards.
TATAGTTTGTCATTTGTGTTTTACAATCTCTTAATTCATGCTCTTCAGAGCAATTAGGAACGTTAATTTACCTTTGCAGTCTTGTGCATTATGGTTAAATTTACTGCAACGAAAACATCTTCGAGTTTCAAGAAATCTTCTACTCTACAAATTTGCCATTCAATTTTCAATCTTGTTTGTAATAATAATTTTCTACATTTGCCGAAACTTCCAAAACTATATGTTTTACATTACTTCTTTTACTTAATTTGATAAATTTTGATTTTATTTCATTTTCATTAATTCTTAAATTCCTATTTTGAATTAATATTATACCACATTGTTTTCTTTATTAACATCTTCTGGTACATCACGAACAATTACTGGGGTTTTCTTAGATATTATATTACGCATTTAGTTGTTCTCCACATATTTCATTAATACACTTACACCTTACACAATTTGTCTGAATCTTCTTTGCTAGTTGATTCGATAATAACTTTTCCATTATTTAAGGATCTGGAAGAACTGACACCAACACCTATTTCAATTGGATTGTTCCACTTTTCATTTTATAATAGTTTTAAATTTATTTTCAATCTGTACTTGTTTAGCACAAACTTGCGCATAACTCTGGATGCAGTATTATTTGATTTCAAAATGATGTTGAATAATCTTATTGCCCAAATTACGTAATACCAAATCCTTATTTTTATAATATTTATGAAATTACTAAAATATTTTCTTAACTTTTGACGGATATTAAAATGTCATTTTATAATAATTTCTAAGATTCCACTTTTCTCGGCAACATTAGTCAATTTATCTAAGGCACACTCAAAATTCACTTCCAATTCTTCAGACATGATAAATATTACAAATTTATAACATCTAAATTATAAACGATAATTACTTAATTATTGGGAATTACAAATGCATTTAAATATGTCTATATTTGATTCAAATTGTGTGATGTGAATTGTCATTTCGTAGGATCAAAATTCCTTATTTGATGATAAATTTGAAATTACTAAAATATCTTAATTGTTGACTTTAATGTATATGAAATAGTGTACTTGTATGTTTGATATGTGCTGTGTGTGTGTGTGTGTGTGTGTGTGTGTGTGTGTGTGTGTGTGTGTGTGTGTGTGTGTGTGTGTGTGTGTGTGTGTGTGTGTGTGTGTGTGTGTGTGTGTGTGTGTGTGTGTGTGTGTGTGTGTTGTGTGTGTGTGTGTGTGTGTGTGTGTGTGTGTGTGTGTGTGTGTGTGTGTGTGTGTGTGTGTGTGTGTGGTGTGTGTGTGTGTGTGTGTGTGTGTGTTGGTGTGTGGTGTGTGTGTGTGTGTGTGTGTGTGTGTGTGTGTGTGTGTGTGTGTGTGTGTGTGTGTGTGTGTGTGTGTGTGTGGTGTGTGGTGTGTGGTGCGTGTGGTGTCGTGCGTGGTGTGTTGATATATATATATATATATATATATATATATATATATATATATATATATATATATATATATATATATATATATATATATATATATATATATATATATATATATATATGTGTGTGTGTGTGTGTGTGTGCTGTCTGCGTCTGCGTTGCGTGTGTGCGTGTGCGCGAGTGTGCGTGTCCTTTAATGATTAGCGACAGACTGTGTAAACATTTAGGTATTTCTTTCAAATCGATAATTAACTAAGTCGCCGACAAAGAAAATACCAAATATTCTGATACTTTGCCTAAAATAGCTGATTTCCAAGGGAAATATTAAGTTATCGATGTGTGCTGTGAACCAAGTGTTACAACGACACCCGTGGGGAACACTTCTAGGGAGGATCATTAGTACTCAAATTCCTTAATGCCACCTCTACCCCTGACCGTTGCCACTCTACTATTTGACGTTCAGTTCCAGTCGAATTTTCGTGCACTTCACCTCTCTATTAAGTATAATGTAAAATACTGAATTCAAAGCGTACGCTAACAAATTGTCGACGGGTTCGCGTCCTGTATAGCTCGTCTTCGTCGGGTGATGAAGGAGCAATGCTTTCGCATCGCTATCAAAGTCCGATCGGGTCTTCAAGTACTCCTATAGCGGGAACCGTTAAGTATATATCTTGGACCATGCCGAGGCAACTTTTGCGAAGTGGTAGTTGTGTTACGGACTAGAGTGTAGTTCCTCTATTTAATCCGTAAAATTGCGATCAAGACATTAATAGGTGGTGTAATATCGTGGATGACCTAGATACCGTGTATAATTGGGATGAGACAGCTATGATTCATCATGCACTTACCCGGTTTAGCCCGTACGTGGTATGACAGTCAGCCTACTGTTCGATATACTTGGGTCGAGTGGAAAGTTTTATTATAAGAAGCATTTCCTGTTCAGACAGATTATCACAATAAATTGAGTGTAATGATGGCTCGTACGAAATAGCCTGCAGAATCTTATTTAAGATACTTCTGCGAAAAGTTGGCCTTACTTAATCAATGCAACATTAAAAGGAAGAACGCAATGAGAGGTATGGGCTAATTACTGGTACATTGATTTTGCAGTCCCGAAGCGGGGGCTTGTATCTTAAACTACATAGTGGCGTATTAATTAATTGACAGGTATTTAGAGCGAACTCCAACGAGACAAAGGCATCTGTCCTGATGACACAATTATTGCTGCGGGCGACGAAGGATGTACAATACTAACCCGCCGCGCTTGCCCCCCGTGAGTATTTTGTTTGCTTGTCCTTAATAGATAAACAGTTGTGACATTGTTGCATGCACTTAAACGATCGAGATGACCGGCCTTTACTATCTACCCATTCTCTCCGTACAAATATCCGTAATATACGAGTCCATTGTTAATGAATCGATATAAAAGGTAAGTTTACATAAGATTTGTGGCAATTATAATTTAAATATAGTGCATCTGCATTTGTTTGTAAAAAAGGCGTTCCCACGAAAATCTAGGTAAAATGTGAAATCTAACAGGTAAGCAAGTAAAAAATGTTATTTGCATAAGAAAATAGAGCACCCGCTCCAAATATGTATATATAACCTTTTGCACTCTCGCAGACACTCAATTAGTAGATTAGTTATTATTTCCCTAGATAATTAATAATATGCCATTATAGTCTCTATTTTATGGTCATAGCAACGCAGTTTTACTCTCGTGCAAACGCATATAGTGAGACACACCTTAAAATTATCTGTGAAGTTATGAGCGAGGGTTAAATGTTATTGTAAATAACACATTCAACATGTTCAGTATGCAGTACAAATCTCCACTTGTCGTACCAAACGGCGCAATCCACATTTTTCTACACGGCTTCTAAACTCTGGAATGATCTCCCTAGTTCCTGTTTTCCTCTCACTTATGATATGAGAAAATTTAAGGTAGCTGTTCATAGGCATCTATTGGCAATTCATTATCCTCTATCCATCCTCCTAAGTGTTCTGAGTGCTTTAGCACGATAGGCTTATTTACCTGTTCAGGTCCACAATCATAAAAAAAAACAGAAATGTTACGTACATGAAACTACTTAAACTATGATAATTCATATCATTGAGAAATATTAAGCAAAAGTCTAAAATATTAATCAATAAATATTTTATGTTAAGCTTCCAACAACATTACAGTTTTGCTCTATATCTAGCTGTTTACGAGACTGAAATTACTGTAAAAATGGATCACTTCGTATGACTATTTACATAATTAAACTAAATATGATAGTTGTTAGTGTAACACGTTTTTTTTTTTGGCAAGTAAAATTAAGATGTATACAAAAATGAAGTTAATTTAAAACTAGTAACTATAAAAATAAAACTTTGTGTTCATGTTTGCGTATTTAAAAAGCATAAAATGTTAATTGAAGGTTGCTTTAATAAGCATAAAATGTATACCTTTTTGATAAAGGTGTTAAAAATCCTTGAAAAGTGTTTGCAATTCATTGCAACACCATCAGTAATTACAAAAATTACAAAATTAAACACACATTTTTATCGTTATTAAAATGAGTTAATAACTACTTGTCACCACAAACAATGAAAACCGACTAGGAAAATTTAGTGACGTTATAAAATTTCCTGGAATTGAGATGGACATGGAATTGGAATGAAAGTAACACGGCATTCTTATGAATGAAAGTCTGTCTAAGTGCAATTAGTCTACTTCATTTAAGAAGCTGTCTACCCAGAGACGGCCTTATGAAAACATAGTGTGGATAATAAAATACTTATCTTTTTGGATTTTAAGGTATTTTAAATTATACAATCTAAACGTTTCGATAACACTTACATGTTTGAATTTTCAAATTTGACAAAATTGTTTACTACATCTTTAACAATTTTTAACAAACATTACTACTGACGAAGATAACTGTAAGTGTTATCGAAACGTTTAGATTGTATAATTTAAAGTACACTTTAAAAATCCCAAAAAGATAAGTATTTTATTATGAGTGTTAATGGTGAAAGTTTACATTTTCATATAGTGTGGATTAGTGTGCCTTTATTTCCTTATCAAGCGAAGGACTGGAAATATACAAAAAACATTTATTTTCTTAATAACGAATTATTCAAGTAAATATATGTTTTCAAACATAAAATTCTTATACCTTTTTCTTATATTTATACCATCTGATAGCAAACAACACCTCAAGCCAAGCATTAGTGTCTACACCTTTAGTACAAATTAAATAAATCAAAACTCAAAGGATTTACGCGTTTTCTAGAGCCTAGACCATTTTTAGCTTGGGCGAGTGTCAGAGTTTGAATGATAATGAGAGTGAGAGTGAGAGTGAGAGTGAGAATGAGAGTGAGAGAGTGAGAGTGAGAGTGAGAGTGAGATGTGAGGAGAGAGGAGTAGTGAGAGTGAGAGTGAAGGAGTGAGAGTGAGAGTGAGAGTGAGAGTGAGGAGGTGAGAGTGAGGAGAGTGAGGGAGGAGGAAGGGATGAGGTGAGAGTGAGGTGAGAGTGAGATGAGTGAGAGTGAGTGATGAGGTGAGAGTGAGGTGAGGTGATGAGGAGTGAGAGTGAGAGTGAGAGTGAGAGTGAGATGAGATGAGAGTGAGGTGAGAGGATGAGAGTGAGTGAGTGAGAGTGAGAGTGAGAGGTGAGAGTGAGAGTGAGATGAGAGTGAGAGTGAGAGTGAGGTGAGAATAGTGAGAGTGAGAAGTGAGAGGATGAGAGTGAGAGTGAGAGTGAGAGTGAGTGAGTGAGAGTGAGAGTGAGTGAAGTGATGAGTGAGAGTGAGAGTGAGGGTGAGGGTGAGAGTGAGAGTGAGAGTGAGTGTGTGCGTGCGTGTGTGTGTTAATGTGTGTGTGTGTGTGTGTGTGTGTGTGTGTGTGTGTGTACCTGTGTGTGGGTGTGTCTGTGTGCGCGCGCGCGTGTGTGTGTGTGTGTGGATACTGGTGTGTGTATGTGCATGTGTACGTGCTAGCGAACGTGCTTGCATGCGCATGTGCGTGCTAGGGTGCATGCGTCAGGGCGTGCGAGCGTGCGTGTGTTTGTGTATGTTTGTGTGTGTGGGTGGATGTATGTATTCATGATAACTCCAAAACCACACTATCTACGTACTTGAAATTTTGTATTTGAGCTTCATTCCATTTCTCATGGCGCTGCTTTCGTTTTGGAAGAAATGAAGAGGTGGCGAGTAGTTTACTATGGGTAGTTTTTGGTTTTTATCAAGTACTTCTTAAACAGGTGCGTATTTCAAAGATGTTTATATCTTAAGCATTCCAATACCTACGCTCTATGCAATTTTTCGTTACTAAGCGTAATTAATTAGGTGGAAAAAAATTCCTAATGTAGAATTTAGTGTTTGCTCAATTTTTTTAAATTAGTTTAATTGCAGATAACTATTCCTTCTAAAGTATTTTAGTACGAAGTTAAAATGCATTGAAAGTTAATTAAGTGTGAAAATGCTTAAACTATTATCCATATTTTTATAGAGAATTCTTCAGGTTAGCAACTATATCTTTATATGTCTATTAACATGTAGCTTTAAACGTCCATCTGCCACAGATTATTGTTTCTGTTTTTACGATGTTGCCTATTTTCGTTATGAACGTATTGAAAAAGAGGTTGCATAATTATTCAAAAAGGAATATTAGAATTATTTCATTTCTTTCAAATTTCCGTGTGTTGTTCCACGCCAGATACTTTATATACACAATCAATCAAACATTAAACCGTTGTTATTCAACCTATGAAACAGATTTTAACTCCCCATCTATTAAGTTGCTGCTTGAATAAATTACTTGCTATTCTGTTTTTATACTATCTCGTAAATTCTTTTGAAAGAAAAATATTTGTGTTGTTACGCTTTTACGTTGTTATGGAAAAGATACAAAATAGCTGAAAACTGATTCCGTGGTTTCTCGGTAGCCAATCGAAGTGGGTGATGATATCTTCCCCTGGGGGCCTGGATACCTCCTGGAGATAACTTCAACAGCATCACTGGTCCGGAGATCTCAGTGGAGACGTCGGTATACCAGGGGTCTTCGAAGACAGTCGGATCGGTGCTGCTGTAATCAGGTATTAATTGGAAAACGGAAATACGATAAAGAATTCTTCTGAGTTAAGATTTAAACGTATACTTTACTGATTAAAAACATTAATCAACAGGTGATATAAGACAATTTTATAAATTATGTTATTAAACGGTTATTATTAAAAAACGTCGCATGGCGTAAAAAATTAGGAAATAGAAATAAATGTAGTATAAATGTTCACAATAAAAATAAACCAATGTTCTCCAAATGGGTAACAAAAAAAAATTCTAGCTAAATAAATACGGTAGCAGATGAGTGAACCATAATTCCAATGATTAAGAATAATGCAACCAAACAAAAGAAAAAAAATCCTAATCAGAAAATGCAATCAAATGAAATTGTACTTCTGCAAATGCTCGTATCCAAACTTAAACTTTAAACTATACATAGTTATTCTCCTTCCCCATCTTACCCTTAAGGATTTTACTTTTGTAAAGTCCTCCAGGTACCCTATCTTGAAAAGTGTAATTTGAACTTATTTGCAATAATGCAAATTCAAGAACAAAACAATCACTAAATGATTTATCTTGACTTTACTGACAATAATGTTACTATTACTCAAATTAATCGCTTGCCTTACTTTGACTTTCCTGGCAGTAATTAAAACAGTATTTATTTACAAGTCTGATATTAGTTACTCGCAAATCTCAAATTTGATCAAGCGAATTGGCCGTCTAGTGGTAGGTACGTTGTGCTATTTGACTGAGATGGGCTGGACGAGGTTAAGTGTTGCATCATTTGGAGCAGATAAACAATGAAACTACTCAAATTAAAATTAACGAGATTTGGTTGTTCAGCCCGTTAATATACTATTGTGGGAAAGAACCACCAATAAAATCCACTTTATTCATACATAAGTAATTGTGCAAGTACATTAATAAATCAAATAGCAAAAAAAAAACAATGAAAGGGTTAAATATATAACAAAACGCCATTAAATCAGGTTAAAGTGTGTACAAAATTATAACATAAAGAGAAAAATGAATAAAAAGCAGTTTAGTTACACAAAAACACAATAAAAAAAGACCCATGTAGTCACACCCACAGTTGTCATAAATAATCAGAATAAAAATCGTAATACCAAACATGTGGCCCTTTAAAACCAATCATGCCAGTCTTAAAGTAAATAAGCACATAAAACAATAAGGCAAGTTACGATATATATATATATATATATATATATATATATATATATATATATATATATATATATATATATATATATATATATATATATATATATATATATATATATATATATGTTAGAAAAATAGAGCGCCCTTTTTAAGTATACATATTCATCTATACAACAATAAAAACAATAAAAATAAAATTGAGGTGTTTAATGGTCATCTGGACCCGGAGTATGTACACACTCGGCAATTGACTATTACAATTAGTAACCGAGCGGTATCCTGTACCCGCTCGCCAGCCCACCTCTACACAAATATAATATATACAACAAACAGCAATGCTAATTCACCCAAATGCACGAGTGAGAGAGCCCTGCACTCTCTTTTATTTTAGCAGATTTTCGCTTACTGAGACCGCGTACGAACGAGATACCTTCGCAAGGCAATGTTTGATTTTTAATACGTTACATAGGCTTGTAAAATGATTTGCTGCGAGCTTTCATTAATATAAAAATACCTACTTACACTTGAATATATTTCCTTTAGTTAAACACTGCATTACAAACACGACGGGGTAAGATATGCGGTTTAAAACTCGGCGCCGCGACGATTAATTACAGATTAATTTTTGGAAAAATTTACATTAAAACATACACAAAAAGAAAAGAACGAGTTAGAGTTTAAGTTTTTCTAAAAGGTACATGACAAACTATTTATAGACTGAACGGTTTACAACGGGAATTTCTAATTAAAACAATAAAAGCAATCCGGCTCTTATTTCAAACTAACCATATTTACCCCCGAAAATCAACCTACGTTTTTCAAAAGTAATAAAAAACCAGAAACTATTACGTTGGAACGGTTTCATATTAATTATTGAACGACATCTTAATTTTAAAAATATGCATTCGTCCCTGACAGGCCCTACATTTGGGTCTCGAGTTTCAACCTACCAAACTAAGAACCCTTTGGATTTGCGCTATGTTCAGCCGTAATTAATTAATTATTAAATCAATGACATTTTCACATCAAGAGCACGCGTATAGAAATTTTCAACAATACGTCACGCTAGTTTTGGCAGAACACCTGTTTCTCTACCCTAATATGTTTCCTTTTTCCGTGCAACCTTTACTCAAATATCAATTACATAAATTCCCACATTTATTACACAAAATAAAATATTCCGAAAACATTGGCAAATTACGACGTATTATCTAGATATTAAAAATCCACTACTCATCTTTTCTATCGCGGTAACAATGGAGATTTAACAAACGTTTTTTACAATAATAAACTTTTCGCGGTCCGCTACCCACAAACTTAAAGTTAGTTTGTGAGTAGTTGCCCGGTGTAAAAAATTCTAATTATTACATTAAACTAAACAATTAATTGTGTCTGAAAATGCTTAAAACAGAATTAATATGTAGTAATAAAACGTAATCGGCGGAACATGAGAACAAGAAACATTTTTCTAAAGTGAGAATAAAAAGAAGTCTGAATATAACATAAATTAAACTGCACGCAATAAACGCTGAAGGATAACCACAAATATCAATTTTAATTATGCGCAATAATTAATTAAGCGGTAATGATATATAATTAAGTTTACAACCGAATAATTACGGAACAACAGATTTTAATATATTCGATAACCGATAAGCAAATGGGTAGAAATTTACTTAATATTCAAAATTTGCATATAATAGACAATAGTTCATAATAAAAATACTTATCAAGGAGTATATGTAATATAATTTAAGGAAAGCTCAGAAAATTTCCGGTCACAATCAGACATTATACTTTTATCTCGAAACTACTCTCTAGAATCAATTGCGAAGTCAAAAATGATATCGCGTTTGGCGTATTTGATATAAAACTTATCTTTGTACTGAAATTAAGGATACCGGGCGTTCAAAATAACTCTGAGTTAGCAATTGTACGTTTGGTTTGGTTTCGTTACAGTGTAAGGTGGAATCTCTCATAAATGTTGGCATTGTATCTGTAAACAAAAAACTTTGTCTTAAATTTGTTATTCAAGTAAAGACTATGGATTGGCGGTATTTATGTTTCTTATGTATAACTATGAGACTTCATCAATATTGTAATTATCTCTCAGCCAACTGAATGTTTACGTCTCAACTTCAGTACTAAAGACCAAGTCGTTTCAGTCTAGGGGCAACGAAAAATTACATTACTCGCGATTCGGCACGCGTTTGGTCAAATTCACGTTTCTCCATTTAAATTCAAGAAAACATTGCAGCTCAGAATTTAAAAGCCTCATTAGTATTTATTGCATTTTACTAAAATATAATGGATGTAATATTTTTTGTGCTTCTGCCGGCAACATTCGTTTTTCAATCCACAAAATCGTTGTAAATTTTAGGGATCATACGGTAGATAGTTTATTTCGTTCTATTTTCTTATTAATTTCGAATTTAAAAAGAGCTTATTAAATCTTTGCTAGATTTTATTTGACCACTTTGGGTTTGGAGACAATTATAAATGGAATTTTTAATTGTAAAATTACGTTTCACTCACAGGTGATAAGGGCGTTGGTTTATAGATTAAGTTTTGCATTAAATAAGTATTTTCGGGATATTAAGTTTTAAGATTTAGTTGAAAGAGAGAAATTACGTTTCTTTTAAGACTTACAAAATTGATGCATTGTATTTAACATAGATTTCTTAAATAAACATTCCAGTTAGTTGAAATTGTAATCATATAAATTATCCAAGGTTTGAAATTAAAAAGTATTTTGTTCCTGATAACGCCCACGAGTAATGTCGTTGTATATGGTGCCATCAATACTTCTGCATGTAGTATACCATCAGGGCCGGCCCTAGACATTTTGGCGCTCCGGGCAAAACTTGAATTTGGCGCCTCTCCGTTTATTAAAGTAAATCGCATGCTCCCATAACATAAAGTCAAGAAAACGTTGAAAAAATTAAATAAAAAAACATTTTATTGAAAACTCGATCATTAGGTAACAGGTATGTAACAGATAAGCAATTTACCACTAAGGTAAAATAAAATAACAAAATTAAAATGAACTAATGCTTACTAATATCCTATAATATAAATGAATGCTAACTAACCAAAGTATTTAGAATGCCTTTTTCTAACTTTTCTTTCGGCAAACTCACGAACCAGTGATTTCAAGTCTAATTTGTCACTAATTTGGTGTTCTATAGCTATCATTGCCAATCCATTGAGACGATTTTGCGTCTGCATCGTTCTGAGATAATTTTTATTATTTTTAGTTTTGAAAAGCTTCTTTCCCTGAAGCCACAGTGACTGGCAATGTAAGTAGGATTCTTAATGCTATACTGAGGTTTGGTGCAAGTTTAAGTGTAGCGATAAACTTGAGGACTTCAACGGGGTTTCCTTTTTGTTAATAATGACGAAACAATGCTTATTTCATCGGCCAGTTCCAGGGCGTTAAGATCGCTTGAATTTCCATCAGTTAAAACTACTTCCAAATCTTTGCAATAAGCCAGTAGCTCATTTCTGCGCATGTCTTTTAAACCAAAAATATTATACAAAAAGCTGAAATAATTACTGTGAGTATTTAGCAAATTATATCTGGTTTCAAGGCATTTATTGCTTGATCTACAGTGTGAAAGAAAAGTTCTATTTTATATTTTTGTTTGAGGTCTTGAACGGGTTCATCCGGCCCTCATACAAAACGTTTCGTGTTTTGTTTCTGATACGATGACGTGGTGTGGTGGCTTCGAAATTAGCTTCCACGTCCACCTCTGAAGCAAGCTCGGTTGCTTCTAAAATGATGCTTTCAAAAGCTTCACCTGATCTCAGATTTTCAAAGAAGAGTTTACAGTTGTTAAGCGTATCAATAGCTTGTGATATATCAAAATGTACGGTTTGCAAAAGTTTGCTGATGGGATTAATGCGACTCAAAATTTTGTACCAAATCACAATAGAGCATATAAATTTGAACTGCTTCAAATTATTTAATAATCCGCTAGCCTCGTCTCTAATCATATTATCGATTTCTGGATCTTCATAAATACTGTACAAAGCATCGTAAATTGGTCCAATTTGAAATCGCAGAGCTTTTAATGAGTCTACTCGACTTTCCCATCGCGTATCACTTAACGGTTTTAGGGTATAACTATCAATATATTTAAGTAATATTGCCCAACGAAAAGTTGACGAAGCAAAAATGTATATAACTTTTGAACAATATTGAAGAAGTTTGCAGCCTCAAACGAGGATTTTGCCATATCGTTTACAACCAAGTTTAGCGAATGACTGCTGCATGGAACATAAAATGCTCTGGGGTTTATATTTCTGATTCTTGTTTGTACTCCGATTTTTCTCCTCTCATATTGGAACCATTGTCGTACCCTTGACCGCGCATGTTCTCTACTTTAAGCTCATTTTCTCTAGCTCTTCTACTAAAACCTCCGATAATTCCGCAGCTTTTGATCTCTCAATGGGTAGAAAACCCAAAAGTTTTCATTGATTATCACTTGAACTTCAGACTCTGATTCTTCTATGGAAACATATCTTGCCACAAATGTCATCTGTTCGACTTTACTTGCATCGGGAGTACAGTCGAGAATCACAGAATAATACTTGGCCTTTTGAACTTGTTCAATGATGTGGCGCCTTATATTGTCATGCAACAAATCAACTATTTCATTTTGTATAGTTTTCCTAGATATGTAGCTTTGATTTCTTCTTTATTAAGAACCCTGCGAACGTGTTCCTCCATTTTGGATCAAACTCAGCCAATAACTGAATGAACTTCAAAAGTTTCCATTATTGTGTTCATAGAGTTTATCTGTTGTTCCTCGAAAAGCTAGAGATCTCTCACCTAGCATTCTAACGACTGATATAATGCGTAAAGAACTTCGGACCAGTGATTTATCTCCAGAATCAATGAGCGTCTGAGAAACTGCATCTATTGTTTTACCCATTTTCAACCGTTGCTTTAATTCAAGCCATGATTTTAAACAATCAATATGCGTTTTACCATTTTCATGATGTTCTAAAGAGTCTCCTAAATGCTTCCAGTCTTTAAATCCTCGATGGCCAAGAGCGCTAGTGCTAGATGGGGCAGCAAAAGTCGACATGGAAAACAATACAAGACGTTTTGAAATAAGGAATATACCATCCATTCTCTTAAAACTTGTTCTCCATTTTTAAGTGCTTTCTTGTAATATTTTGGTGAGAATCTTCTATGTTGATCATCATAAGGAAAATCAAAATTATACAAAGGTGCAGCTGGACCACGTTTAACCAAAAACTCTATCTGCTTCGCGCATGATTTCGGCCATAATCCTGGGTCAGAAGAGATAATTGGGACTGTAGTCTCTTCTAAATGTTTTTCTGAGGTCTGCACAACTTGCAGTTTTTATTTTGAACTGCACGGAACTGCATCACTACTCAACAAACTCGTTTGAGGTGAATTAACTAGCTCAGCAATGCTGACGTTTGCGTCCAAAGGGATTCATATCGGGAAAGTCAGTATCCAGGTGCATGTGCTGGGCGTTGTTTAAATGTTGATCGGTAGTGGGAGCGTTGAGACTACCCTCTTTCAAACAGTTCTGCAGGGCACCTGACTGTTTTGAAGCTGTGTTTGCTTGTTCAATCTCCGCTTTTAAATTGGCTTCAGAGGGTTTTCTTAGCATCAGACATTTTGGTTTCTGAAACCAATTATCAATCCGTATAACATGTATATTAAAAAAATTAAGCAAACTAACAACATTTTCGTAAAGGAGAGTAAATAGGCTTTGATGTAAATTATAAAATACAGAGTGTCCCATTAAAGTTTTTGCGAAATCGGCCTTTGAAAATCGTCAATTTTGTTTCTCCTATTTCAGGTAAATTTTAAAACTTGGCAACACTGTCAAAAAAAATTTAAAAAATGATGAAGTTCTGTGAAAACCGCACATCGATACCATTTATCGTTTTCGAGTTATAAGCAGTTAAAATGTGTCAGTTTATAGATAGACACCCTGTATAATAAATTGGAATTTGGTATACATTTTAGGCAAGGCAACTAAAACTCAATATTAAGAGCAATTTAACCGATGACAATACCCACAGGGTGATGCCCCCTTACTGCAACGCTTCTAACCCCTAATAATTCGAAAAATAAAATCCTAATTCAATTTAGAAACTTTTATGTTTCCAGTGTTATTTAGGACAAATGTGCGGTTTTTGAGACACATTTAACAGTATACCTATAGAAAATTAAAATAATAGTAGAAAAACAGCGTAAATGACCATGTTTTTGAACAGTTTTCAGCATTTATCTCGAAAACGGTACATTTGTCGTAAATAAAACCATAGACATAAAAGTTTCTAAATTGAATGAAGATTGAAAATTTTCCCAAAAATGTATCACCCTGGGACTACTAATTCTAGTACTACTTGTACGCGATTTTTGAAAATGAAAATTAAAAACTTACCTTCACAAAGACAAACGCACTCACACTGGACAATTTGCAATTGCACAAGCACTTTTTAAAACTTTTGTACAATAATAAAAAAACTATTTTATTTCGCACCGGCCGAAGTCTAGTAGCAAATAACGCATTGTTTTAAGTCAACTTCCCTTATATATGCAGTTAAAAACTCCTGTGACATCTTGTTTCGGTTGGTTTCAAAATTGGTACAGACTTGTAGATTCCTGTATTGTAAGTGTTGCCAATGCCAGAGCAGGGACCGAAAACTTGTAAATTCTTGAAAAGCGATAGTTGAGTGGTTTGGTCATGATGAATTGAACTCAACTAGATTTTGTCTTAATGCTTAAATACATATATTAAATTTATAATGTGCTTAGAAATAAAATGATGATTGATAAAAGTAATAACTTTTATTTTTACGTTTTAGTGCATTTTAAAAGGCTTGTAACTTATTTCTTTTATCAATTTATTTCGTTTGTTTATCTCGGTACGTGTCACGTTACAAAACTAACCCTGCACGTTCCTTTTTAGTACTCGAAATCGATAACAAATTCCTATTTATAAAAGGTAAAATTAAATCTGCATTGAAACCGAATTGAAATTAATTCATCCAAAATTATGAAAATAAGGAGTTTAGCGTAATTAAGAACGGTTCTTAAATTTAAAAGTTTGGAGGTGAATACACGTAATACCTTTATAATCTGTTTAATTTATGTACGTGTTTTATTACAAAAACATGCATTTGCACTTTTAGAATAAAACATACCTCGTTCTTCCACATCCACGGTTTACCTTACGCTTACGTTAAGATTAAATGCGTTCTCTATAGTTAAATATTTCGTTCACTTTTTATTTAATTAGTGACGGATAAAAGCCATTTAAAGTTGTTTCAATTGCTCATGAAGCGACTAGAACCGTAGACGCCCGACTAACGAAGTTAGGACAAGGAACAACGCCTTCCTTGATGATTTAGCGCCCTAGAGCTTTGCGCTCCGGGCGCGCCGATCGCCCTGCCCTGGGGCCGGCCCTGATACCATATCACTATTAAATTTTGTCATAGTAGAATGGGATGAATTTATTTGAGCTACAATAAGTATTAAAAAAAATAATTTAGCGTTATCATTTTAGGTCGGACATAGAAAGCTGATTCTACAGTTGCAGCATGATCTAATTTCTTCTTGTTTATTTTCGTGTTGAGTATCAATTAGTTCAGGTGCTAGTTTTGTGGACGACTTCGTGTGTACCTACAGATGCCTGTTAATGAATATTTCGCTGTAAATATAAAAGCTTTTCGTTCATTTGATAATTTTAAATTAATCACTGATATATAGTACTTGTGTATAGTAGAGTAATAAAGTTTTATGGAAGTTTAAGTAATAGTGTAATTTACAACCAATTGTAAGATCAATCAAGACGTATTGAAAAGAGAAGTATTCACGAGTTAAGTCATATTTGGAGTTCGAGGTTCTACATTGATCATATTGCCGCCGCCGTCGAAGCCAATCTTCCAGGCATCCAACGTACACTTTTTGGTGCTTTTTGGTTGCAGTGATTGACAAATTTTGATAAACTCCTGTGTATTATATTTTTCTGTTATATATGCCGACGTTTGAATACACTGACTTTCGACATTCACGTTTGATTTTTGTATCGATTAACCTTTAGTGCATGCGTATTCATTTCTATTATGATTTAAATCTTATCTGAGTGTTTTTTATTTATTATACTGACGAATTTGTATTGAAATTCTATGTGGCTATGAGAATGCAATTTTTTTTTTTGCTATTACGAATTTTCAGTAATTTTAGTAAAGATGCCAATACTGACACCCGCTGGTTTCACAGCCTTTCCGGTAACTAGGGGATAAATAAATTTGAAACTAATGTTTTGATTTATGTAGCAATTGTGTTAACATTTCGATGATGATGGTTTTTATTATTATTATATATATATATATATATATATATATATATATATATATATATACAGGGTGACATAGAAAAAGTTCCTATGAACTTAGGTCCGCAACGCCTTCGTTTAAAAGATATAGGGTGTTGAAGTTTAATTATTTTTTGGTTTTTTTTTAATATCTTTTTACAATGATGTAATAAGCGGACGAAATTTTGTATACAGGGGCTTTTTAACACGTAGAATTCAAATATGACAACAGTTCAATTTCGCTGTCTGATAAATTGAAAAGCTGGGAAAGGGTAGCAAGGTGCTTTCGAAGACGAGTGGATGTGATTGCTTGTGGGTTTTTAGCTCCACAAATTTGGGAATGTTCGCTCAAAACTTTATACCCGATTATATGCGCTGTAGATTGTGCTTTAGCAAAGAGGTACATATTTTCCTTAGGAACATAGTCCTGTCTTGCTTTGATTAAAGTCTCAATATGATTCTGAACATCAACGCTAAATAGTACCGGGACACCCCTCCCTCGTTTTCCTTTTATGACTACTCTTTTTAATGTTTTTAGCAAGATTTGTTCAGCAGGAGAAACAGCTTTATTAAACTCTTCGTATTGTTACTTTTCTGTACAATTTACATATGTGTGTAACTGCATCCTTTGTAGTTCTCCAGAACGTTTCCTATTTAATAAGATGACTCTACAGTACACAGACTCTACAGTACACAGACTCTACAGTACACAGACTCCACTAAATAATTGTAGGCATCAGTACTACTTTTAGTAATTCTATTATCACTCGCTGAGATTTTTTTTGAAGGAAGTTCTGCAAGTTGCATTAAGTGCTGTCTCAATAGTCTTAAATCGTTTGCAAGAGGAACAACCGTGACCTTATTCCATTTGTTGAGATTTAAATTATTAGACGCTTGTGACGAGATTTCATAACGCCAAGTTGTTTGAAACAGGTGAATTAATGTCTTAAGGTCCGCTTCTGCTTCAGCGGAGGAAACTGATGTATATGGAGGTTGCTTTTTATAAGCGTAGTGATTGCAATATCACAGCAATGTTTTAAAGAGGTGACGATGTTCATTGCAAACGTGGGAGATAAAAAAATATCTATCAGTATCGAACTTCGCTATATTTTTGGTTGCTACCACAAAAAAATCGAAGTACTTTGGTTGAAGTGCTGAAAACAGTTTCAATTGATGGGTCCATTTTGCGCATTTCCATAAGAATTTTGGCATATTCTCTCATTTTACGAGTTTACCTCTGTGGGTCTTTAAATATCTTGTTCCAAAGGCACAAATCAGATCATCGTTCTTGGCTTCCAATGATACTTTATCTGCACGCATGTGAGGAAATACTTCATTTTTCAGATGTTGATCATCTCTTAAAGTAACAAGTTTTGATTTGCCCATAGACTGAGCTGCTTTATTGGAATTACTTCTAATGCACTTTTTTCGATGGCGATATAAAAGTTTAGCTGAAAAAAAACCTAAGCAATTATCACACGGTAAAACGGATCTTCCACGGACATATGATTATCGCACTGCCTTAAAACACCCTTCTTTCCCATTTGCTAAAAAGTTTCCTTTTCTTTTTAATTTATTCAGAAGTTCTCTCCTCTCTATACTTTTCTTTGGCTTAGACAATATTTGGGCAACCTCTGTTTCCATCGAATGGTTTCTTGCTAGGTGTCGTGCAAAATTCAGAACGTGTGTCTCACAAAAATAGCAGTTATCTTTTGCTCCTTTATAAGGCGTTTTACAACTCGAAGATTTTGCTTTGTATGTACAGGTTGTCCCATTTTGGTTGTCCTCGCAGGGTATCTCAGTTATTAGCAAAGATACAGAGATGCGGTTTTCGCGAACGTTGGCTACTTTTTTGTGAAACGAAAGATGACACAAACATAATTACTCTAGCTCTTCTCATTTTTGAGATACAGGGCGTTTTTGAAAAAGTTGCATTTTGAGACAGCCCCCGTATCTCAGCTATACGATAACTCATAGAAAAAGTGAAAAGTGTTCTTTATATAATTTTTTCCGTAGAATGCAGTGCTGTTTTCAGAATGAGTATACGGGGTCAGGTCAAAAGTTATCGGGATCAACTTCATTTTTTTAAATGGGACACCCTGTCTATTTTCTCATAATTAAATTTCTCTTGTTCTAAGCACTTCAAATATATATAACAATTATCACTTATTTTGATAAATAGCGTGGTATTTTGTATTATTAACTGAATTTCTTAGTAGGCTTTGAATTCGTAATCTTCTATTGTTTTTTTTTTGTGCCTAATATAGAAAACCATCATTATGTAATTATATGTCATTGAAGAAGATACAAATTTCGGCAAAATAATTTATTTTATTTCCAGAATTGTTGATTTGAAACTTATATAAATATTGGATGTATTTATTTATAAATTTAGAGACAAACGAAAATAAGAAGAATCAAAATTTTATAAATATTGCTCAATTTGCTGACCATTATGGTCAAGACAAATCCTACATCTCCGAAGAATTTCTTGAAGATCTTAATAAAAATAGGGGTCTTAAACGTAGTTCTTCAAAGGCTTCTCTTGTAGCATTCATCAAAGCTTCTTGAGTTTCATACCGTCTTTGATGAATTTTATTTTTAAGGTAGCCCCACAAAAAAAAATCTAAAATTGATAGGTCTGGGGACCTTGCTGGCCAATTAACTGGTCCATTGTTACCAATCCAATGGTTTTGAAACATTGTATTGAGGTAATCTCTTACTAGTCTTGCATTGTGGCAAGGTGCCCCGTCTTGCTGAAAATAAACCTCTCTTAGCTGGGCTAACGGAATATCATCAATCAATTCTGGAAGGCAAATGTCCAAAATTTCCAAATATCGTTGATGGTTCAAATTGCCTTCAAACATGTAAAATTTTAATCTGCCTCCTAAAATGAAACAGGACACATTGAACCCAAACCTGCCTTGCTGCTGACGGATCACGGTAACATGCCGATTTTCGTTAGACCAGAAACGATTCGTTGCACGATTGTAAATTCCGGCGGAGCTTATATGGCTTTCATCCGACCATATAACTAAACGACCAAAATTACCATTTTCTTCACTTTTCTGAATATACCATCTACAGAAATCAATACGCAATTGAGCATCACCCGGATGCAAGTGGTGGATGACTTGAGGTATATATGGTTTATAATGGTATTTTTAAATATTTTGATACTTTCGTTTTTGAAATGCCCACCGATTCTTCTATTTTCTGCAAGACGTATAATTTTCGTTAACAGTGACCTCTGCAAGGACATTTATTTCATTATTTTCTTCGTTTTCTTTTCTATATGTTTTGGCGCGTGGCCTTTCAAACGATCCGTGATTTTCCAAATTTTGTTTTAACCTAATGAATGTTTTTTACACGGTTGCCTTCTTTCCGGAAATCTATAATATTCACATTTTATTTAACTCAAATGATGACTAACATTCCAGTAAATATAAATACCTTTCAAAATATATTTCCTTCGCTTGCTCTCCATTAAAATTTGTTTGGTAATAAACCCCAATCATATCTAATTTCTCATAGTTCTCGTACCTAAATTATTCGCCATGGTTTGAAACTTTGTAAAAATTCAAAATAACGAAAAGAATATTGAAAACTTTACTAACAATAAGGATCTCAACAATCAACAAATTTGCAAATATTGACAAATGTCAAAAAATGAAGTTTCCATGGTAAAACAATTGCAGTACCAAAGGCCACTAACAAATCCAGTTAATAATTTGAAATACTGCGCTATTTGTATAAAAAATGATGAATGCTATACATATTTGAAATGCTTAGAACAAGGAAAATTTAATTATGAGAAAATAGACAGGGTGTCCCATTTAAAAAATGAAGTTGATCCCGATAACTTTTGACCTGACCCCGTATACTCATTCTGAAAACAGCACTGCATTCTACGGAAAAAATTATATAAAGAACACTTTTCACTTTTTCTATAAGTTATCGTATAGCTGAGATACGGGGGCTGTCTCAAAATGCAACTTTTTCAAAAACGCCCTGTATCTCAAAAATGAGAAGAGCTAGAGTAATTATGTTTGTGTCATCTTTCGTTTCGCAAAAAAGTAGCCAACGTTCGCGAAAACCGCATCTCTGTATCTTTGCTAATAACTGAGATACCCTGCGAGGACAACCAAAATGGGACAACCTGTACAGGCTGTCCCAAATTCGAGGGCAAGCATGGGGATCTCGCTTATTATAAGAGATAGGATATAGGTTTAAATTCGGCACTTTTGCTAAATTCGATGCCGAGTAATAATCTGAAAATAAATTTGAGCTAACTCGAATGGATTTGGTTTTATGCTGAAAAAACTGAAAATTTCGAATTTTGTTTTTCGCGTTTGGCTCCCTTATTATTAGGAATTTTCAAAATTCGATTAAACATTATTAAGGCAACTTTTTACGCACAATACTAATACGGTATTAAAAATATTATGCGACGTTTTGTTTATTCTGAACCATCATCAGGTTTATTTTTTCTTATCGGGGTTAAGACATATTTTTATGGCGTTGGATGGAGAATGTTATGCTGATTTTAGCAATATATAACACTTCATGATTTGATCGACTGCGAACTAAAATACTCTTAAATTAAAAACTAAATATTAAATTATCACGATACCCATGAATCAAACAAAACTCAGGAGTTGGCTTTTGTCATGGCATTTTCTAATTGTAAAAAGGGTAATAACTGCAAGATCCTTCGTGTTAGTGCTTTAAAATTTGCAAGTTTCTTTAGAATGTTTTCAAATTCAGAAAATTATTTACGAAGGTATCCTAACGAAACAATCAGACCTTTTGGATGGTGTTCCGCTAAACGAAAGATGGACTCTCTGGTGGCAAATGGACGGAGCTCATAATGCTGCGATAATAAGTGAATATCTTAACGGCGAATTTCCTGATAAATTGATGGGAAATAGGGAACCACTTAGGTGGCCAGCAAGAAGTCCAGATTTAACCCCTTTAGATTACTTCCTCTGGGGCTATTTAAAAAATATGATTTATAAGACGCCACAGCAAAATATAGAAGAACTCCAGAATAGGGTTGTTACTGAACTTCGTCAAATTCCCAGGCGAACCATTCAAAGAAGCGTAAACAATTGTAGAAGAAGAATTCGTTACTGTATTCAAGAAGGAGGAAACTTGTTCGAACATTTATTATAATAATTTTTGTTTGTTTGTCTGTGTAATTATTTTGTTGTTACCTATCGATAAATTTGCGTTGTCGCTATTATGACCGTGTTACATAGACCTACTTGTTTGAGTTGTTTGTGAATGTTTTTTTTTTTAAATTGTTTAACTGTTTTTATATTTTTTTGGATGTTCTAACGAGTTTAACAAATTAAATAAGTAGAACTACTGTAATTATTCCTTGCTGGATCCAAGAAGGCGGAATCTTGTTCTTCGTATTTTTCTCATTATTTTAGTTCGCAGTCGATCAAACCATAAAGTGTTATATATTGCTAAAATCAGCATAACATTCTCCATCCAACGACATAAAAATATATCTTAACCCCCATAAGAAAAAATAAACCTGATGATGGTTCAGAATAAACGAAACGTCACATAATATTTTTAATACCGTATTAGTATTGTGCGTATAAAGGTGCCTTAATAATGTTTAATCGAATTTTGAAAATTCCTAATAATAAGGTGGCCAAACGCGAAAAACGAAAATCGAAATTTTTAGTTTTTTGGGCATAAAACCAAATCCATTTGAGTTAGCTCAAATTTCTTTTCAGATTATTACTCGGCATTGAATTTAGCAAAAGTGCCGAATTTAAATCTATATCCTATCTCTTATAATACGCGAGATCCCCATGCTTGCCCTCGAATTTGGGACAGCCTGTACATAGTATGTGAATTAGTTACGTTTTCTTGAGTATTTATTTTTTCGGGCACGGTTATGTTTTCATTGCAAACTTGCATTTCCAATACATCAGATTGTATACTTGAATGCTGCACAGCAGAATTGATTGAGGTTTGACTTATGGAGCTTTCCTTGTTTTTATTATTTTTGGTTTTCAATTTTGCACTCCGTGTAACTCTTGAAGACTGCTGCGGACTGCAGTACAAAGAACCGTTCTGAAATTAATAAAAATTGTTAACAGGGTATATGCGCAGCCGCACAACACTATTGATATAACGTAAACCATAAGAGATGCGGCAATGCTTTAGAAGTTGATATTGCTTTCAAATTCAGATGTACATGGGTGAGCAAGAAGTAGAAATCATATTCCAAAAGTAAATATTTTGAACTTAAGAACCCTAATAAAGAAAATTAAAAGTGAAAAATTTTAGGTTTGAATTTTTGCGATTTTGTCTGTGATATCGAAAAAGCTTTTTTATTATATTTTTCATTGTTAATTCTCATATCTCAAAATTCATTATGTTTAAAATTTTGTATTTTAACAAATTACATAACAATTACAATTAAAATTAATAATAAGGGTGCTTTACGACTTATACGATATTTTGTTTGAAAAACAGTGGCCGCGACATTGGTATAACGCTAACGTAGACAGAACCTAACCCTTTGTTTGTTTGTTGATGATTTTTGTTAATCTTGGTATTAAGGAGGTTCATTGGTTGGAAATGATCTATAACGCATAGAAGTTAACATTTCCCTCGGCAAATGTTTCAACTAACTTTAAAAATTTGAGTTGGCAGAACATTCTCCAATCATAAGTAATTCGGATGTCCACTTAATTGCACAACCACTGCCGTTTTTTATTTATTCGTGCTTTAGCTTTATCTATCGTCTTATTACCTTTTTTGGGTTTGAGTTTTTGATGTAACCCACATGATGATCTCCCGGCTATTAGTCAAACTCTGACACCTACCACAAATAGATAAATTTTGGGCCGCAACATAGTATTAAGGTTTGTACACACTGATTACTCTCAATATGTGGAAACGCTGTAGAAAGAGGAAGAATATGGCAAAGAAACGTTTCGGATGGCCTAAATGATTGTAAATGCATGATTAGCTAAAATTTAAAGTTTTTGAGATAAACAAATAGCAGTTAACCAACAAGAAAATAACATAACTGTGTCGTAGATGTTGATCTATAATTAATGCAATGTTTTAAAACTCTAGACCATTTAATGTATAATCATTGACTGGTTTAAAGACGTTCGACTACGTATTCAATACAAACACACCATGCACAGACCAACAAGTAAAACTAAAAAATATTAAACTGGCCCCTGTCTAGGTTACGTTCGTGATTTATATCGCAATTTATCTGCCAAATACAACTCTTGAAATTGTGGTTTCTGATAATCACACGAGTTGATTCACTAAAAATGTTGTCAAATAATAATAATTAATATTTCACATGTTTCGTGTTTCAACCCGTGATTATGAATAATCACAATTTACCTCGTACTACATTTGATAATATGAATCATACAAATGTCCTGCAATACTTGGAAAAAGAGCTGATCCCCAACTTAGCAGTTTTAACGCAATAACGTTTTTATAGTGAAATATCTTTATCGGATTCTTTAGCTATTATCCATAATCCTATATATACTTAGTTTTTAATTACTTTATATTGTCATAATTTTCTCGTTTATTTTAATGTGCTTATTATTTTGTTATTTTTAACATAGATTAGTATGCTGTGTATTGAAAGCAATTCACTAGAGGTGGGCAGCATAGCTAATAAAGTTTTCTCTTCTAGTTATTTCAATGATTATACCACTGACAATGTGATCCTACGATATTAATAAACGGAAATTCAATGGAAGATCATGCACTTATATCTGATTAATAAGTGGAAATCACGCTTGTTCATTTTGTACTAGCAACCAATAGAATTTGTGTTACTATACAATGTTACTAAGGATACTGATATGTTTATTATTTTATTTAATTTGTGATATATCCAACAGAATACAACTCTTGAATTCGTGATTACAAAGAATCGCATTGCTGGTCACTCAACGCGATTTTCGATAATCACGACTTTACTGGTATTATTACTGAAAACTTTAACGCGCACTCTTAAATGAATTTTAAATCGATGTTACAGTTTTTTGAAAAAAATTAACGAAATTGAAAAATTTAAGCCAACAGATACCTGTCAAATTTAATTTTAATAATTTTGTCTTTATGCCAAAATGTTATATTTTTAAGTTAAGAATCATTTTCATTTTTAAAATATTAATAGTCTCTGGTAGGCATTATTGTGGTGTAGTATTTAACCCCAATTGGTGTTTGTTTAAGGTTAGAGTGATATTAATATTTATCCTTACATATTTTAGAAAGATTATTTATTGCACACATTAACAGTGATGTACCTAACGACAAGATCGTTAAGTACTACTCTTACAGGTACCTATGGTATCTGTTTAGTATATGTTTACAATCTGTTCTAGTTTTACCTAGTTACTTCTATTTATAATAGTGAAAAGTGTGTTGATAAGAATGCATGACTTTACAATTCCTTTAGTACATTGGTCTATTTCTATTGTAATAATTGTTATTGCATATTTGCATACTAAGTAATTTAATTAGTTTAACTTTTAAATGTGTTTTACTTATTCTATTGAAATTCAATGTTTCGTAATTGCATCACAGTGGACCTAAGAATATTCAAAACTTCGCTAAGTTGTCTTGTGAGTTTAATTGGTAAACGGTTGCTACCTTCTCTCTTGGTTGTCACCGCCAACTATGTCGTACTATGCGTACAACAAAATATTTGATAGTAAAAGGTAATTAATATTTCATATTTACATGGGTTACTATCTGCATTCTGTTAATGCAGCGATAGAGAAAACATTTATCTAAAACTTCCTGGTTTCTTGAATTGCACTGTTCTTGCAAGGGCTTTATGGTTTTAGTTTTTTTCTATTACTATCTTTAGTACTATTATTTTTTGTTATTATATTATTAATTACCGTTTGAAATGGAGAGAATAAAAAAGACATCGTGCTATCAAGTAAAGGAGTTGCAAATATGAATTACTTTAATAATATCCATGTAACAGTTACTGATACAGTTCACTGTTATCTACACAAAGCATTTTTTATCACGGGCAATAGGGATTTACACAATAAAAATTATACCTAATCCTAACTTTTGTTACACTAAGAATTTTGAAAAAAATTGGTTTTCTTCTAATTAATGACATTTATCACAAAAATGCATCAATAGAGTAATAACGTGCATTATTGTAAATGAATTTATTGACTTTAAACTTGTTGAAATTAACAAAAAATCATATTCCATATTTATGATTCTCTTTTCAAAAACAGAAAAAATCTTGTATCTATTCATGTGATATTGAGTAACGTCGCTACACTCGCCACGCAATTATCACATTCGTTACAAAAAATCGTAGGTTTCGGCACTGTTTACATAAATAACTATTTCGCAACTAGTTACAAGAATTAAAACTTTTTATCGCCTGCCAGAGTTTTGACAGGGGTTTTGAATATGGTAACCATGGTAACAAGCTCAGACAATTATTTTCTGAGGTAACAACAGTGACTAACTAAAGTTTGAATTCGAAATATACGTTTAATTCTGTGTGACTACACTTCGTTCGTCCCGCAATTTTTGCATTATGCGTTTCGTTATTGATTACAT
Organism: Vesta saturnalis; assembly: GCA_036346205.1. Lineage (NCBI taxonomy): Eukaryota > Metazoa > Arthropoda > Insecta > Coleoptera > Lampyridae > Vesta > Vesta saturnalis. The sequence goes on along the minus strand of JARFJB010002349.1, from coordinate 530,063 downwards.
AAGTAACTGCTATAAGTGATTGTATTTCGGATTGTATAGTTATTAGTTAGGGTTATAATAAAACACTTCAAAGATTTTACCTGATCAGGTCAAAAAAGGTACGTATAACTAGAAGAGCAGAAAAGCGATATTCAGTACAAGATGTATGTTTAAATAGGGGACCAAGATAAAATATGTGATACTATGCAGTTTCTGTTCTAAACAAATAGTAATTTAATGCTATTACCTCATAACAGCATAATAAACACATACATACCATGGTTGTACGCCGAATATCTACCGTTGACACCCACATTTTTGTGATAGCAAGAAACCATTACGTCATATGCAACTTCTCATCTAAAAATTTTCAACAAACAGTTCCAATAGTTTTTTTTATAACTGCCAATATAATACTCAATGTTTGGACCTTATCCCGTAAAGGAAATACGTTTGACTCGATACTAGCAACAAAAGTATTTCCTAACGTTCCTGTGTCGCGGTGGAACAGCATTTAAATTCATAAAATACTAACACAATGCAGCAAAAAAGCAACAGATACGAGAATGGTTACTCAATGGTCAAGTAACAACTACCGACGACATGCGTAAATCAAAATCGTTTAGCCATTGGTTTAGCACAAGAAAAGTAGTTGGACATCAGAAGAAACTGTCGAAACATTATTATTTACACTGAATCATCATTGAAAATGAAAATTAGGGTGATTTCAATTAATACCATTACAGTAATTAACTTATTAATTTAAAGACCAAGCATTGTTTGTTCTTTTATTAAATGTATTTATGAAATTAAATGTAACTTGATTTTATTATTTTTACTGTACATGTTTAACAAGTCCCTAACTTAAGGTTGGTGTGAAGGACTTCTTAGAGTGTAGTAATGAAGTAAATTTCATTTGTTTTTATTTTTAGTTGATTTCTGTCAAAATGTATATTTCATTCAAGTTTAGCTCTTGTATGTAGTGTATTCCTCTAAATTAAAAAAAAAAGGTTTACGAAATAAAAACAAATTTTTATTTTACAATTTGTGATTATGCGTGCCTTAGATATTTACCATTAAATATCCTGTAACTTTTTTTTGAATTTTTAAGGACTCATTTTGTTTCTTAAATAATAGCTCTTTTGGTAACTAGGTATAATATACCATGTCTATATGTTTGTGTGGGCTTCCTTATAAACAATTAAAGGTAATAATGCAGCTGTTATATAGAAAATTCGTTAAATAACTTAAAAGCAATCATTTCAGGAGCAATTTGGATCTAAAATGGGTGTATTGAACATTAATGGATTCAGAAAAATGTCTATCCAAAATTATGCAAACAAAATTTACCGGCCAATTTGAAAAACCAAAATTAAAAATAACGTTAAAAAATATATAAAGGTACCTTTAAAATTTTATCAAATCATTTGCAAACATAACTGTTACAGCTTGACTTACTTGTGATTCAGCTATATTTTCATATTGTATTTCTTCAGATAACTCTTTGTCAACTGGTATTTTCTTCTTTGCTTTCGGCAATTTACAAGAGTCGGCAGCGTGAGGTGGTTCACCTTTAATTTTTTTTTTTTTATGATTGTGGACCTAAACAGGCTAAATTAGGCCTATCGTGCTAAAGCACTCAGGAACACTTAGGAGGATGGATAGAGGGATAATGAATTGCCAATAGATGCATATGAACAGCTACCTTAAATTTTCTCATATCATAAGTGAGAGGAAAACAGGAACTAGGGAGATCATTCCAGAGTTTAGAAGCCGTGTAGAAAAATGTGGATTGCGCCCGTTTGGTACGATAAGAGATTTGTACGCATACTGATGATGTGAATGAGCGAACAGTTCTGCAAAGATAGCTGAGATGGTATCAAAGAATATAATTCAGCAGCACAATAGCCTGTTACGTGCAAACTTCGACTTTGTACACAAACTTACCCTAACTGAAGAGATACCTTTATAGGAATTGCCGGTAGCTCGATCACGGTAGAGGTGGAGGAGTCCTACAGTGATGCGGATGGTATCTGTAGCTGAAAGAGAAGAGAGGGCGCCAGCAAGAATGATAAATCAGCCAGCCCTAGATTAATAGATAATTTGTCACTTTTCTAGCCAAGTAACGAATATGTGAAAGGATCTGAGCATTAGGAAAAATAGTTATAAAGCAGAAAGTCCCCAAAACAAAAGCGATATATTAATTACAAATCATGTCAGTTGCATTTGTATGTACACACATATAATTTAATTTATATTCCCCAAAAAGTAAAAAGGGAGATAATTCTCTAAATAAATTTATTAATTTCAATTGTGTTACACAAATCGTTAACCACAGAAATACATAGAGTATTTGTGCTCTTAAAAACACAATATCAAGCCACCCAAAGAGTCTAATACTAGAATTTAGATAATGAAATCAAGTTAAATTTTACATCCAAAAATGACAAAGTAATATAAAGAATTTCAAAGCTAAGTTACGCTAAAACATAGGTTTATAGCCTTTAATAAAATACAGTAAACAGGTAATTTAAGCATTCCCCAAGTTGTAAAGGCACATTGAATAATAGATTATAGTAATAATACAATTGCTATGAATAACTTGCAATAAACAAAAATAATCGAAATGATAAGGTGGTTAATAAAACCTTTAACTCGAATCTGTTGAGCTGAATGCATCCAGTTACACAGTTTCTTACAAAACAGTGTTTAAATACATTAAATACATAGAATAACACTTAAAGTTTTATCACAAACATGTACATAGATCTATACAACTTATAGGATTGGTCACAGATTAATCAAAGCATTAAAGTATCCAAAAACCTTAACTATAAGTAATTTATAACTTATCTTTCATATCCCAGTCTGTCGGAAAGTTATAATTTCAAATATTTCACAGGTGTGGAAGTCAAATTTCTTGCTAATTATGTAATAAGTAACACACTTCATCAGCCAAATGCCAGTATGTGCAACAGTATATTTAGTTGGTGTACGAAAAGTATATTATATGGCATACAAAAAGTGTATTGTATGGCATACAAAAAGTATATTGTATGGCGTACAAAAAGTATATTGTATGGCGTACAAAAAGTATCTCTTCAAAGAGGTAAAGAATCAGAAAAGTATTAATGGTAACGTTTAGAAATGGATTATATCAAGTACGAATATGAGAACAGCTTATAACTGTCTCGAACAGTTAAATAGTAATTTCCCCAGCGAATCTAAAGTGTAAAAACAACTTCGTGGTTAGAGAAATTTGTGAGGTTAAATCTAACCCCTTTAGCTAATTGATTTTCTTAATGGATTTAGTTCTTCAATCGAACCAGATCGATTGTTTGCTTCCAGTATTTCCTATATATCCGATATAAATCGTTTATACCCTCTAATTATAGCGATTCGGCACAAAATTTAGAAAAATGTTATAAAACCGACAACCATCGATGGGCTAAATAAAGTCCAGAAATTTACATTTTTCTTTTAGGAAACACACAAAATGGCTTTTCATTCGTCAAACACGAAACAGGAAGTGAAATTGAAAATCAAATATGCGAATGTCAAAAACCGATATATACCAGTGACACCCAACACATGAAGTTGAAATATAACTTACAAGTGACCATCAAATAGTTTACCTAACCACCACAGAAATGTTTTTAATTGTGAAGCGTAATATATTCAAGAAACTACAGAGATAAGCTTAGAGAAATGTCATTATTTTTAGAAAAATAGAAAATTTAAAGAAATACGAGTAATCCATAAATTTTAATAGATCGCAAAAATTTACTTAATCGTACAGCAAAAGTAACGAATGTAACAAGCTGTTGTAATAACGATAATACAAAGAAAGAACTGAAACCATCCTTCTATGTTCAAGGGACTGTATGTGAGAAGTTAAGGACGGGTCGTTTATAAGCCTCATCGCCCTCTTTTGAATACGATCAACAATATCGAGAGCGCTAATCCAGAGGTGAGAATTATGTTCTAGATGAGGCCGAATTTGGGCCTTATACAGCAGAAGGAGTTGCCGAGAGGTAACGTACTGCTTAGATCTGTATAAAATCCTATTTTACGAGCAGCTGTTTTGGTAGCTGACAGAAGATGGTGAACCCATGAGAGATTTGAAGATATAGTCATACCCAACAGAGTAATAGAGTCCGAAAACTTAAGAACTGAGCCATTCATACTTACAACAGGAAATGATCGATCTTTTTTGGCGGACATAAGGCAACACTGAGTGAATTTAAATGTATAATTAAGTTACCTACCTAGGTATAATTATATTTACCTAAATTTTTCGTCATAACTCCATAAATTTATAATGCGTTGAGTACGCGCGTTGAACATTATAGTAGTGTCACGATAATACTTGCAAACACAAATGCACTTAAAAACTATATTAACGCTGATCTTGCAGCAGTGAACTGATAACCGAAACATTTATTCTAAAAATAGAATGCGATGTTTCCAGATTATGGACGCATTAGAATGCGTATTTCAGTTAGTATTATACACGAATTTGTATACTTGTTCAGCGCTGCCAGCGGAATTTGACTGAATTGAGTATTCAAATTTGCTTATACGTTGCTAACATTACTGCTCCCGTAAAAAAATACAAATCCAGCTACATCTCGTACATCCTAATAGATAGCGCTATTAATCCATTAAATCTGTAAAACTGAGTGAAATGAGATGTGCCGGTATTCTATAGCATCCAAGAAATTTAAACATGAGTCCGTCAAGAAGAGTGACTTTAGTGCTTCCGATATTCGGACGTAATAACGTCATGGACGTACTAATCAATATAAAATGCTAATGGGTGGAAGTAATAATGTTAGCAGGACATTATATATATATATATATATATATATATATATATATATATATATATATATATATATAATGAATTTTAATAACTGTATACTTATATTTGTAAAAGGACAATGCTGCGATTTCTAGTTCCGGTAGGAATACAGGTAAAAAGCCAAAATGTAATACAATTTATTTTTATATATTTCAGTTAAGAATTTTAACTTTCATTAGAAAAACGTCTACAAATGGAATTAAAAACATATTGGTGTAACTAATTATAAAACATATGTGAACTAACAATTAAATGGAAAATTACTGGTGAACAAATTAATTGATTGACGTGAATGACATTGTGAATAGGATGATAAGGTGATCTATTAAAATTATGCTTAACCATATGCCATTGAATAAAACCATAGTATAAAGTGTACAATATAAAACAGGTATGGAAAAACATTATTGCGGGTCAGACTTAGAATAAGCTAGAAAGAAATCCAATAAGCATTATATGAGTGTGAGAGAGACATAACTTTACCGCGTATGTAAAGTCGGAATGGGACAAGTGGCCGCCGCCAACTGGCCGCTGCAACTGGCGCTGTCGACTGGCCGCCCGGACAACTGGCCGCGGGGACAACTGGCCGCCGGGACAACTGGCCGCCGGGACAACTGGCCGCCGGCGTCGGGCTACAACTAAAAGTTTATTAGTAATATACTAGCGAATACTTCTAAAAACGTAGTCTTGTTATTTTAAAGTATACTTATAATTGCACTATAATAATAATAATAGTTGTATGAATAGAACGCTTTAAGCATATGATAAATGAGTTTCGGGTAAAACTAATTGTTCTTTGTCCTTTAGCAATTAGTGAACGGCAATAAACATGCCATTAACATTCTACAATAACGGCATACCGATCGCCTAAACTACTTATTTGTGAAAATGTTCCGTTAATCGTTATAAAATAAAACCTTAGATAAATTAGTATAAATTAAAAACTTATATTATTTAGATGTGATATACATACATGCGTTAATTGTTAAATTGCATATTATGTAAATATTGTAGATTTATGCACTTTGTAAATATTTTATTAGACTTATTACTTCACTGTCTGTTTCTTTCTTTTCAATAAATAAAACTACCCCTTTGCAAGTATTGAAGTCAATTGGTACCCGCGGCTGCGGCCAGTTGTCCCGGCGGCCAGTTGTCCCGGCGGCCACTTGTCTCGCGGCCAGTCGACAGCGGCCAGTTGGCAGCGGCCAGTTGGCGGCGGCACTTGTCCTAGACCGATGTAAAGTTAGTACTGCAGATTCTATTACTCTCGCGAACATTCGATATGGTGTATTCGACAGCAATATTAACAAGCAAAAAATGAGTGCCAATGACTACACCAACAAATACAGTTATGAAACTACATGAATATAATTTATATTAAATATATCTATTTTAAAAATGTTATGTGTTACCGCCACTGTCCTTTTCTTTTTCTTCAGGCTATTTTGGATATATTTTTTGTATTACATTAGACCAGTTGGATAGAGCATCTTTATCATATGCCTCGACATAACTTATTTTCTAATAGTGAAATGACCGATATGGTGGCAATTTATGCCAAACAATATTTTAGTGAACGCACTGCAGCAAGAATCTATGCCGAAACTTATCCAAATCGTAGACAACCTGACCGAAAAATATGTTCAAGATTATTTTCAAGATTGAGTGAAACGGGTAGGTATCACCCTGTACGTCATAGCGGGCGACCTATTCAGCGCACTGTTCAACAAGAAGAACAATTATTAAATACTCGAGTGTTGGACTATCCCGTACTGTAACATCTAATGTTTTGCATATGCAGGAGCTTTATCCCTTTCATTATAGACCAGTCCAAAATTTACTTCCCGGTGATTTTTTGACCAGAACAAATTTTTGTGAATTTATACTGCGTAAGAACAGACAAAATCCAGCATTTGTGAGTAGAATTTTATTTACAGATGAAACAACGTTTACTAGGAGAGGAGCTTTAAACAGAAAGAGTGGTTATGACGAAATTCGACATGCCACATTGGAGCGACGTTTCCAGCGTAAATTTAAAATTAACATCTGCTGCGGAATAATGAATAACAATTTTGATCCTTTTGAACTCCCAAGAAATCTAACTGTCGATAATTACTTAAACTTTCTTAGAGGGAACTTGATTGAAATGATTAGGAGACGTGCCCATGAATATTAGTCATAATAAGTGGTATTTACAAGATGGTGCCCTTGCTCATTACGCTGTGGTTGTACAGGATTATTTAAATAATATATTTCCCTATCGTTGGATTGAACGAGAAAGTGAACATCCGTGGCCTTCTAGAAGTCCTGATTTAAATCCAATGGATTTTTATTTTAGGGGACACATAAAAGCTCTTGTCTATTCCACCGCAGTTAATACAAGAACTGAACTGTGGCAACGAATTAACGAAGCTGCAAATAGTATTAAAAACCAGCATCCATCATATCATATAGTGAGGAGAAACTTCCTCAAAAGATGCCAGAAATGTATTGAAGTTAACGGTCAACATTTTGATAATAAACTTTAGTGTAATGTTTTGATTTAATGGTTTTTGTTGTTTATTTTGGTTCAATCTTCTTGTTAGTCTGTTAACCATTATATTCTGTTTTAAATTTAGTTACTTTTTTTTATTGTATGTACATTTGTGTACATAATTTTTTGGGAGGAGCTAGAAGTGAATTAATATGAAAACAAATATTTTTGATAAACATTCTGTAGTACTAATTTTAAATACATTTTTCTTGGAAATGGTGCAGTTTAGCGACTTACGACAAGTATACCTTTTATAAAGCTATTATTATGAAATTTTTAAAAAGTTATTCATTATGACAAATTTTTCACATACCAAAAAAATATGACAACGAGAATGTAACATGTAGGTTGCTGCATGCGCCCTCTATACTTGACATAAAATCTGATTTAACAGACATGTTCAGCTAATGTAAAAACCTATAAAAAACAAATTTCAGTTAAAGAACCCAAAAAACAAATGTTAGCGTAAAAAAATAGAAAACAAAATAAATCTTTAAAGGCTCGTATGTCCTTAAGGGAGCAACTTGGTACTAAGGTAAGTCGACTTAACTCGATATAATTTTAACCCAGAGAAGGTGCTCATTCCTTTCAGGACACCCTACACACACACACACACACACACACACACACACACACACACACACACACACACACACATATATATATATATATATATATATATATATATATATATATATATATCTTTAGGTTAATTTACTAATTGTTTTTAAGTGTAAACCCAATGTTGTACAGCGTCATACTGACGCAAAGTGTTTGTTTTTGAGAATTATATCAAGAAGTACCGTCAAGATTTTTATTTTTATTTGAAGTAAAGTAATTCGATTCAAAAGTTTACATTATTTATTGAATTTTAACTTAACTTTTAAAGGTTTAATGCAATATTTTTTTTATTTGAGCACATTTTAGGACGAATTGATTTAATTACGACTGGTTGTAAATGAATTGAAATGATTTCTATTTTCGGAAGAAATAATTATATTGAAAAACAGATTTATTAAGAGAAATAACGTAAGGTGAACTTCGCGTAGAATTTTTAGTAGTAGAGTAGTTTATTTTTGAGTGAACGTTTTGGTTTCCTGTTAGGCCAATCTAAGATCTGTTTATGGCGTTTTTCCCGCTGTAAATGTTTTTGAAAGGTAGCACCTTTTGACAAATTTTTCCCGATTTTGACGATTTCGAGTTGTGACGAGTGTACTTTTACAACATTAAGTAAGAACCCGCCCACACCACTGAGCTATGCTGTGACACAAATTGCTTTTACGGACTGGATGCTTTAGTGAGTGTCTAGCCTGTAACATCGTCCAGAAACACAATGTTTCTAGCCTAGACCGGCAAAACCCACAACTTTTAACTTGTCACCATTCATATTTTAATAAATTAATAGTGTCAGCACAAGGAATGTTGTGTCATACGTCCAGAAACTATTTTTCGATTTTCGATTGATCATACTTGCAACCTAATCGTTTCGGGTCTAGTGAAATAACTATTTAAATATGTGTGGTAACTTTTACTGGTTCTGATTGCGGGAGCTCGAGCCGAGAGGCCTTTAGGGCCAGTCGCCGTTCATAAAACGTGCAATGTTCCGTCTCTTGTTACGAGTCAAATGTACGTTAGCACATTAGTCCGCACCAACAAACTGCATGGTGACAATCTAGTTCGTGAGATGACCCGTAGTCCTTACATATAAACACATGCTTATTAGTGCACGCGTTGCTAAAAAAACGTCAAAATTAAATTGAGACATACACGCTAATCTGCCGCGACCTGCGTAGAATTTATAACAGGAAACGTCATGAACACTATCTACAATATTATTTGCATGAATCAAGAATGTTTCACTCTGCTTAAATTTTACTTACCCGTTAAATTTGTATTTAGGCAACCTACGTCATATGTGTACTTAAACGCAAGAGAATCTTAAGCTACTTCAATAAATCTTATTAAAAGTTATTGTAATTTGTAACACAACGCACGCGATCTTAACATTTAATTTAACTTGTAACTCTAGCTCAAGTTTATAGAATAAATACTGATTACTAATCACCAATATATCTAACAGACTCACATTATCAAATAAAATCAAAAATGTGATTCTATGCGTAACTACTCAATTAAGTGTCAAATAATGTTCATTTAACATAATAGGTAATTCATCATTACATTCAAATCAAAATAATCGCACTAATTGAATGTGCAATATACTACAAAAAAAGGTAAAGTCGTATTTTAAAAAATAAACAAATAAAGGAATAAAAGGAAACGCATAAAAAATAAATTTTAGTACAAAATAATCTAAAAGGACAATTACATTACTGCTTGTTTTATTAACTACCGACGCATGTCGGTAGGTCATATCCGCTAAAACTTTAATAACTAATTACTAAAAAAAGATATAAGATCATAAACCATAAAAATAAACAGGGTAAACTAAGCTAACATTTGAATATTATTTTAAGAAAAAGATATTTCTCCCTTCACCAAAATATTAAGCACGACTCCAATCTGCATAAAGGAATGCACGTGTGCATATCATCATACGCTGCATAGCTCTAAGTTTACAATTACGATGACACTGAAAGGGTCTCAAAATTTGACGACAATACCTCATCTGGTCCTTGTTCCTGCTTATTATCCTCACATGATAGATCTGCGCCTTGGCACGTTAATATGCTGTATTACGAAAATTAATTAAAATGGTAAATAGTATTACAGGTGTAATGTACATAATATTTTGTCTACTTACGTAAATTCCGATATACATACGTGCACTTAAAACAAATAAGGCTGTAAGTACCTTCTGCTCAGAACTCTTTGATGCTGTTACCGGCCAAATAGCCATTAGAGCATCAGTCTGTAAAGGAACGCGCACGACTTAGCTCAGTGGTGTTGTAAGGGTCCTTACTTAATGCTGCAAAAGGGTACTCGTCACAACTCCAAAAACGTCAAAATCTGGTAAACATGTGAAAAATGCGCCACCTTTTAGATACATTTACAGCGGGAAAACGTCATGAACTAGATCTTAATAATGGTCTAACAGGAAGCCAGGATAATAAAACTAAAACTCATTAAATATATCGATAAACTTATTGTCTCAAATATCCAAAAGACTAATCAATACGGTAATTAATTTTTCCATTTTAAACGAAAAATTCGACTCAACAAAACTAAACACGGTCCAAATTTTAATCAACTTCTAGATTCGAAAAATACACAGCTACTCCGCAGTAAATAATCAAATTCGCTTTACTTCTTTGGGAAAATCAGCCAAATCGATGTGTCTACAATCGATATGTTGATTCCCATAAAAATTCCCCTTCAACAGAATTGCGACTACTCGCAAAACTATCGTATGCTGATCTGTCAACAGTCAATTTACTTCATAATCTACGTTACGTTATCCTTCAAAACATTTTTACAATAAACTTATTGCCAAAATCCAGACGACACACGCTAATTTAGACATTATCATAATCATTACGTTAACGCATATATTATACGATAGAACAACAAAAAAAAAAAAATAGAAAAATAAACAATTAAAAGTTGCCGCTGTAACGTTTTGTAAATTAAACAGTTACCACAAACAAATAATTTACTCAAAAATTTTGGATGCACGTAAAATTATTATCGATGTGAGAAAAGATGAGGGTTTACAATATATGTACACTTAAAAAGAAGATACTCAATTTGTACTCACTACTCGTATATTAAAAGCAACAATAAGCATGGAGAATTTATCAGCAAAATGTTGAATCACATAGAATGTAACTCATTGAATAACATTTCTATATTTTGATTTGGAATAATTCCTGCAATTAATCTATTTCATATATCATAAATTTTTAATTAACAACAAAGAATACAGAAAACGTCAAACATCTAAATTTTACAAGTCTTGCCGTTGTAAGCCACTTTGCTTACAATAATTTAAATTGATTTTCCTCGAACTAGGTAACTTTAAGACGGGGGTGATTTGTAAATACAAGGTATTTAGGCTTAGCACTGTTCACCTTGAATAATTAGAGTAAAATGGTTTAAACATATTCTCCTATTTAATTACAATATTAAATAAATCAGTCCTAAAATTAATTGCAATAAATAGATAAAGCCAATAAACTAAGAAAACAAAACAGTGGTAGAATTTGGTAGCACTCTATACTACGTCTCAGCGGGTGATTATCCTCTTTTTCTGGTCTGGCTGGCTCGCTATTGGATGTTGGTACGTTTCAGTGAAAGTTTAGAATTAATATCTCCCTTAGATCTATTGGGTACTCGCGTTATAATAAAAAAAATCCTAACAATGATGACTTACATTATTTAGAAAAATCGTAAATTCGATCCTGACTAAAAAAAGACCAGGAGCTATAGGCGCGGTTCTAGAATGTTACCGGTATTGCATAAGATAGGATAAGTCAACGTCCGCGCTGGCCTTTACGAGAAGGTCAGTGCCTCAGTCCGCCGAAAAGACACGTTGATCTTTATTATAATAAAACGTTTATTAAACACGTACACATTTCCAATGAACAAAATTTGCTTTAATTATTAAATACAGGGAATACTGAATTTATTACGGACTTATTTACTTTTCATTATTAGTAAAAGTCGTTCTTCTACGCGAGGTAAATCGTATATCATTTACACAATTTTGCACGTTATTATAAACGATGTTTATTTCGCATCTAATTTAAATACAAACAAACCTATTTTTAATTGTTGAAAACGAATTAAACTGAGGTAGTTGGTTTACGGGATGTTTTAGTACAGCGTAATCGAAATTAAACAATTATGCGAATTGTTTCGGACGGAAATAATGTTTTTTATGTACACGATTATTCTCTGAATCAAGAAAAAAAGGATTAATTTGATACCTTTACATAGACATGCGGGAGATCGTTAGGAACTATGCGGTATTCAATTAGTTTGAAGCGTTTTTAACTGCGGTTGATGTAATTTAACAGGCGCTTCCCGGTTAGGATGCGGAAGTAGCTTCTATTATTAACGTTAGCGGTTGCGAGTACCTCTGTATTTTTGGTATTTCTTTTGTCAGGTGTGTTAGTATAATGTATGCTGGCTGTTTAAATGAAGAGCGTCTAATGGAATCTGGGACTAGCCCGTGCTATGCTGTTTAGACGCATCTTCCAGGGGGTGGTAGAATTAAAGCGATTACCCTTCTTTCCACCGGAGTAAATGGAAGATGACTGCAGGGCGTTAAAGCCCGCCGTGACTATGTCCTGCTTTGTGAATGTTTGTAAAAATGACGCCAGGCTTTACAGCCCGTCGTGGCAACTTTTGATGTGTGTACTGGAAATGTGAGATAACTTCGGGGCTCTACAGCCCGTCGTTTATCTGGGTGCTTGGTGTAGCGTTTGTATCCTCAACTCACGTTCTTTCAACCTCTGAATACGTCGGCCAGGTGATCGGTTTCTCAGGTGGCGACGAGTATCGCGACGATTCAGGATGAACGCAAGTGACAATTCGGCAGCGTACACGACAAAACTAAGAATGACAGACGCGCGCGCGGTCTTGTTCTTATTCCTTTCTAGGTTATCGTAATAAGCGATCAAGATTATGGTCAAGCTTTTCAGGATTTATCGCAGTAAGCGATCAGGTTTCTGGTTAGGTTTCCGGGTTCTCTTAAATAACGCGATTAAGAGCAGCAGACGCTCGGTCAGGATATTCTTTATTCGGTATGGTCGGTGGAAGGGATTTATAAGCAAGCGGTCGGTGCAACAGCCCAACGCACAAGCAGGAAGTAGACTATAGACCGGATCGCGCACAAGTAGCAAGGTGTCGCGGCAAAGGTCCGACGCACAAGCATTTGATCGGCGCTTCAGGTCGCGGCAACAGCCCGGCGCCCAAGCATTGTTTTTTTACGGTAGCGCGTCTCGCGGTTTTATAGAGGATCCGCAGTAGGCGGGACCGTTTTCTGTACAGGGGGTCTTCAAGTCGCGATTGGCGCGGATTACTCTGACGTAAAAACGTTCGATGTTTTTTTTTTAATCTACCTCGGTGGGGATAAAAGAATTATTTGTTGTGCAATCTTGTGTAACTTTTATGCAATTTGATTACTGCAGGATAATTAACAAATAACTAATTAGAAAAATTTTGGTAAAGGATGATAGGTGTTTACACCGTACGTGAATTTTACATAACGTAAACAGAATGAAACAATCAATGCACAGTCCGAGATAGTTATTATTCGAATGAATATGAGTTATAAACTCAATTGATATCTAGGACTTACTTAAGTAATCTCAAACAAAGGCATATCCATCCGCTTATTAATACATATAAACGCTTCGTTGCAATCACAAACATAAGAATTCGTAAAAATATTGTTACCTCACAATACACAACTGGTCATCGAACTTCTTTTCCTTTTCACAACGGTACTACAATGGAATTAACCAACATTTCATCGATAAAAGAGCCACCAGATTCTTAATTTTCTTAGATCATATTTACACAAATTTTGTCGACAAATCTTTAAATCAATAACATCTTTCATCAACGTATGTACACCAATCTTACTTTAATACTTAATCACATATATAAATTTATTAATGCGAACGTTGTATTTACAAATAATTAATTAAGCACTATATTTAAAGCGAGTACTTTAATGTGTGCAAGCGATTTCTGTGTACGCGCGAACGCAATCAATAGATGAACCTTTTTACCAATACTCCGCAAACAAGATGCGATAAAAATCCAAAATAATTAAAGATCGCCACTGCTTTTAACACTTATTCTAACCTCTATGGAAAAGATGGTTACCACTAACACGTTTCACGATATATGTACCGGAACGCGTGAAATCTTACAATGTCCTCAATCCACACAAGGGTTCGGGAAACCTTCTATTTCCTGTGGTAGTTCTATCACCCACGGTAACGCATAAAAATGTTCAACCTCCACCAGCGTATCGCGCGTACATAGCGGTGCCTCTCAAACCCAACTTACTACAACTGCATCGTAATCAGGACTAACTACAGACACACGTATCTCCCCTTACCTCTTACATCATTTTTCTTAGTGTCACCGGCGGTTATCCTAACTAAAAAAATGCAAGCTATATGTTTCACCCGACGAAAACATGTTATTTCCAAGAACTGATAAGCCCACGGCTTAATTGATATGGAACACAGTGGAGCAACCAAGTATTATAATTTTTCTAACGGCAATATTAAATAAAATGATTCGGTCAACTTTAAAAAAAAGAATTGCGCAATCATTTAACTGATCGCGCCTCAAGTTTACGTTGTCAAAAACACACACGCACACAGACATACATGCACACAGGCACACGCACACAAACACGCACACACGCGTACACACCAACACACACCCGCACATACCCACACACCCATACACACCCACACACACCCACAAGCACCCACAAGCACCCACACACACATACACACACAGTCACACACCCAACCACACGCACTTACGACAAGGTACCCCACGCACGTCCACGTACGCCCATTCAGACCCACGCACACATACGCTTAGCCATGCGAGGGCGCGCATACACACCCACACACGCACAGAGTCACACACGCACACACGTACACACGCACACGTATACACGCACACACGGTACTCGAACGCACGCACACACCACGCATAATCACACATACCCACACACTCTCCGTTACAC
>JARFJB010002349.1:417500-512500 GCA_036346205.1 Vesta saturnalis | reverse complement strand
ATTTTGGGAAAATTGGTTTTGAGCTACTTGAGAATCTCAATTTATTCAAATTTGAGAAATGGATTTTATTTCAAAATGGTTTCCTGTTTAAACCCTGTTTTCACAAAACAATTTTAAATTCTATTGTCACTTGTAGTAATTACATGTAATTACTTGAATGGTATTGCAAGTTAATTGATTTTCTGCTTAACCTTTGTTTAATAAACGTAATTATTCTAAAAATGAGATTTTCCGAATATATCAAAATAATAGTAAAATACATTCTTATACTTTCTACATTGATTGATTTCGATTGCATCCTAGATCATTTGATAAGATAAATATCTGAATTGAATTAATAACGTTATAATTGTTAAACTAAAAACTGGTTATTTGGCATAAAATTTTCCTTAGGTAGGGTGTCATTATTTAATTTACACATATCCCAAATGCTTTTCTAAGAAACCGGAAACGCTAAAAATGTCAATTTAAGTTTTTTTTAGAAAAGCTCAGAATGAAATATAATGTTCACTTATGGGACAATGAATCCTAAAACTTATATAAAAACGATTGTTGTATTGTAATTTAACGAATCCTTTTCAATTTATTGGCTCTATTTGGCACCCTGAGGGGGTTTGTGCTACAAAACAATAGAAAATCTACCTGATCAGTTTTGCATTTGAAGGGATGTATAAAATTTATGTGCATTTTTAAAACTACCTCGAGGATGGGGTTTTTCATTGACGCCGGGTGTACTAGCAATTTTTTTCTGTACATAAAGTAGTTTTATTAGTTCATAACTCATAAAAACTTGTTGACATCTTTTGATTCGATTTAAACCTAAAACGGAAAAATGTATTTGATGAGCTAATATTTATATTGCATAAAAGATAACAGTTGAAATTGTGATCAATGAAACACGTTTTTACTTCAGGTATAACCACAACCCAAAACAAAGAAGTCTTCGATTATACTTGGAATGTACACATTTTTGTAGCAAGAAAACAAGTATGGGTTATTTACAGGGAATAGTTATTTGTATTACAAGGTTACAAAATGGGTGGTTGCGACTACCAGTAAACTCTGCAAATTTATTATCACCCGTAAACCATTTTATGTGTGATACACAAAATTTAATGCGCCGACGTCAATAGTTGTTATTAAAATCAATACTGACAGTAACCAATTTAACCTAAAAAATACAATTGCGAAATTATTCATTACTCTAATTTTGTAGGTACCTTACCAGTTTGTTGACTATAATGATTTATAGATGTAATTTGTAGTTTATAAGGAACTAAATCGGACATAATAACGGATGCGCCTACGTACACGGTAACGCGATTAGGCTTTGTGTTATGTCAAATGTCGATTATGGCGAATATTCTATCAGTTCTGTCACTACAACGAATACCAACTGTAATTAAGTATTACTTTTGCCGGCCTAGCCTGGAAAAGTCATAGTTTCTGGACGCATTTGCAGTCTGACTATTATATTATATTACAGAGTGAAAGCACAAGAATAATGTTTGCATAACGAACCAGCTGACTAGATACACTATGAAAATACCAAAGACACTTGTTATCAGGCTTAACGTAAACAACTTTTGATGAAAAATCTTAGTTAAGTTTCTCAAATTCATTAACAAGAGCAATTGAGAATCTTACGTGGCGTTACTAATTAGTCCAAAGTCACGTTATCGATACACCGCAAAAAATTTTCTCTTTATTTAGGTGACTCACGTCTCTATTTTTGAAAAGGAAAAAAAATTTTAAAACCTGAAACTAAAATTTGCAGTTTCATTGACACAAATTCTCGCCCACTGGAAACATTGTTTGGACTTCGATCAAACAAAGCTCATTTCTTAGAGCAGGTATATAGCTTCGAATGCTATTTAGCCGCAATTTCTTCTTTTATTCTAATACCAAAAACTATAAAATTATTTATGGAAAATGTCTTGTTTTTTTTAATTTTTATGAATAAAATTTGTTATACTACGATAAAAGTCGCAAGGAAAAAATCTGGAAAAAATTATATGGCATCTCCACACTCTGCTCTATTCTGCTGTTTTGAAACTAGAGAAAATGAATGTAAACTGTCGAAAAAAAATTAAATCTGAAAAAATCACATTTTTACAGTTCATGGGAAAGTTATAGAGGTACATTTAATAGGAAAATATTCAAAAATTTTGTTTTGGGGTCTTATTCAGGATGATCAGGTCACCAGATAACGAGTCTGTGGGGGCCGCAGACTGACTGTTAACCTGCTACCTCTTTTATGTGAAGTATAATAATAAAGCATTTGTGGGTTGCAAGGCAACTTGCAAATTGCAATATACCCAAAACTTTCTGTAATTTGGAAAAATTATAAAAAAATCTTACTGTAATAAGGTAAAATACGGAGAAAGCACATACTGTAAAACCAAATGCGGAAGTATCGGTACTCAAACATTTATGTAGTAAACGCTCTGTTACAGCTAACCGAGCTAGTGGAATTGAGGTAACGCGATCTGCTTAGCAACCGGGAGGTAGTGGGTTCGGTTCCCGTTACGGTCTACCTTGTATGAGGTTTTTCTGGGAGTTTCCTCATACACGTATAGCGTATACGCACACCATGTGCGACTATTTAGGCGAATGCTAGCGGTAGTATCTTCCCCATCAGAACCCTAACGCTATTCCTTCTGATTCTATCCTGACCGTACATATCCTTAATCCCACCATGCATACACGCTTAATGTATATATGTCGGGAATCCGTGCTTGTGGCTAAAGGAGCTTGGAAATCTCAAGCAGCCCGCCCTCTTCCTTGGGTAGGGAATGAAGCAAGAGGCTCTTTCCTTTTCTGCTAGAACTATAGCATCGTGTGGGCAAGATAAAGTAAACATTATTTGAAACAATTATTTTGTGTTTTATCTTGCATAAGTAAACGATTTTCTTACGAGTATAATATGATACGCAGTAGGTTGTCAAATGATTGATAAATTTATATGTATCATGGTATCTATAAAGTGCTCTCGCCAATCTTACCCATCTACAGCCATTGCAACGTCGTCTAAAAGTTACCGATAAGTTAAAAGTAAGGTTGATGGATGTTACTTTGCCAAAAGTAATTTACTGGTAATTTATTCATTACTAAAACGAAGTTTATTATTGTTATGTTTAACCGAACCTTTCCCAATCGTACATTTATTTATTTTTACTTATTCCGTGATAAATAAAAGTAATAACAATTTTTTCTAAATAAGTTACATTGTGAAGCTTTGTTTAGAGATACAATGAGGATTATAATTTCTTACGCCATTAGTATTTACATACTTCCCATCTTATCACAAATGTGTGAATATTTTAAAAATCAATGAAATAAATATGTAAATTTAGGATATAAATAATTATGCAAAAAAATACTTTTGTAATCCATTTTTAAAAGGCGAAAATCATTGTTACTGAAATTAATAAAAGATTTCAAGTTAAAGCAACACACTATATTTACATAAACATTTCACTATTTGCTTCTTGTATTTTAAATAAACATAATTTATCTGTTTATAACAGTGAAAGTTATACTGTATTACTTAACTCATACATGCTAAATGAATTAAGGAAATTATTTAACTAAATTATTTTTCTACTGTATTAAAAAACTATATTAAGGGAGGATTTCAAAATTAATTTTATATGGTAAAATCACTCAAAAAATAATTACTTACGGTAATAAAGTAATTAATTAGTTAAATTTTTATTGTATGTGTAATTTATATAAATATAATCAAAGTAATTGAGATGTTTATATATAAAGTGGGGAACAGTCTCTCTTACTTTCATTATTTTAAATTGTCTTCGAGGTTTTAAGTTTGTAACAGGCTGGCTACAACAAAATAAGAATTTTTTTAGTGTATAAGTACCATGGCTACATTACGAGTTGAAAGATATTGTATATACATAACCTTGTGTCTCTTTGTTACAATCGCTCATAGCCAAGATTTAGGTAAGTTTTGGAATATACTATAATAAATTATAAATTGTTACTTGTAACTATTTACTGACCAAGCACATAACACCTTTCTAACAATTTTATTTCACTTTAATGTTCAAACATTACGTAACATTACTTACTCTCCATGCATTTTTCACAATATCCGTGTAATGCACATTTGCCATCGAAGTTAATAATAAGGTAACAAATACTTTTGAGATAATTAGTATTAAAAACATTTCACGTTAGGGATTGTTATAGTTGATAGTCAATAAAAGACTTTTTAGTACAAGTTAAGATAAATAAGAAAAAGATACGTGACATAACGATCTTAAGTAATCCATGATGGTTTCCTTGTGAAATAACTATAATAAATGAGTACGTTGAAAATTTTATATAATATTTCATATACGTACCTACTTACGTTAAAGATACATTCTTGTTTTTTATGTTTTTAGTGGAATTTGCGTAATTTCTGTTGGTTGTACTAGATATTTAATTATTTTTTTGCTTTCACAAATAGGATATATTACATACATTACATATTACTTATATTGTAAAACTTACACAGTACTTTAGCTTATTCACCAGTTCTTAAAATGACACTACGATCTATTAAAATTTAAATTATATTAACGTTTAAACGCCTGTTAGCCAAACATTAGTATGCGATTAATAGCACTGTAAATCAACTGTTAGTTATCCTTTGTAAGTTTAATAATGCAAAGAATTATCGATTAAGTATCAAATATGTTGATAATTACATAATTATATAATTGATTATCATAATATGACGAATCTCGTTGTGAGTTTTAGACATAATAAATATTTTAAAATCTAGATCTAGGCGAAACGTTACAGGAATAATTAAAATACTTATCCTTTGTCGTTTGACAGTAACAAATCTTAATATCTTATGTCTAAATATAGGTGCCAATGACCATCGTAGTTGACGCACCAATTAAAAAAAATGAAAAAATATACGCTAGTGCTAATGGTAAGAAAAATTATAAATAGAATACAGGATGTTTTCTAATGATTCTGCTCCCTCTCGTAATCTATCTAGATTGTTTAAATGTTTTTGTTCGAGCTTTATTATCTTGCCAGATTTATAATCGAGGGATTTTTAATTATTTTTGAATGACCAATAACTATAAATCTTATCAAAGGTTTGTTTGTTAATAATTAATTTGTAGTCCGTTTACTCTGATATTAACATTGTTTATTATGGAAAAATGTTCAAGCTTTGTACAGCCTTTAAAGTCAGTGTACAAATCCTTTAAGTTCTATACGTATACTTCTACGCCTATGGTTACAAATTTTAGCTACTTAACGTTTGGGTAATAATAAGAAGATTTGGTGCCTTTTGCTCAGTTGTAGATTAAAGTGGACCACGTTCATAATATTATCGATTTGCCTTACCAAGAAATATTTACACGTACCTAGATATGTTCGCTTTTAAAATCGGGGTTGCCTCTTCCTGAAACTAATTGTTAAATACTCGGTCGCCAACTTGTTTTAAATATGGAATAAACATCTAAACCATTATACAATAAAGTTAAACGAAAATTTCTACAATAACAAATTTTATTCACACAACTTATATTTAATTATAAACAGAAATACTTAATGCTAATGTTAGTAACGTTATAACCTAATGAATAATTAAAATTGTGAGTAATTAATGGAATCAGAACACATTATTCTTGGTCACATTGTAGATTCAGTGCCTGAAAATTGCAAACGTCTCAAACTTTAATATAATAGTTTAAAATAACACCATACAAATTATACAGCACCTTTTTTTAAATTTAACAAGCAATAATGGATGCTACATCCACCTTCTCAACTCAACCAAAAACGACGCTCTGGTGCTCTATTGCGCAAGAACATGTCTAGATTGAATGTCCAAACGATATGCGTACGAGTTCTAATTAAAATAATTAAATTCATATTTTTAAGCAACCAGATATGTAACACACGCTGCACTAAATGCACGTTAAGCTGCCTACATAGAGGTGAATTATTAACAACACGTTCGACGTTTGTTACAGCTTGCCAAAACAATCTGGAGTTTTTGGAACTTGTTTTTACAAGGTAGTAAGACTTTTCCAATTTGTAATTATTGAAATAGTTTATAGATGTTACTAAATTTTGTAAAAATATACTTAGAAACACTAGTTACGGAGGAATCACATTCTTGAGGTATTTGAAAACAATGTTTTCTATCGATTGACAATTTTCATCCGTCCATAATTCTTCGTCGACACCATGTAAGTTGTATTTCTATAGAGGTAGAATTTTATTCTGTGCATCGGGTATAGGATAGATCTTGATATATTGGTAGGATTGTGGACTTATCATTGGGATACACGTGGTTATTTATCTGATATCACTATTTTTAATAGGATGATATAGAAAGAAAATGTAATCATTGACATTTTTGTTGACACATGTCTGTGCATCAGTAATTGCAATTTAATTAGCATAGACAAATTTCTAATTAATCCACGTATTTTTGTCGTAAATTACGTTATACGAAGTGAGTCAGTTCTGCAAGCCGACAAATAGTAACTAGATGGGTCAGAGATTTTGATAATGGAGCGAACGTTGCACCAAAGTTCAGTAGAGACGTGTACTTCTTCTCCTGCTTATTCTTCTGTAGTTTCACAATCCTTCGTGGGTTTTTGCTGTTTGTACAATTTGTCTCCGTTTACTTCGATCCATCATCTCGCCTCCCCAATCTTGTATTCCTAAGACATTTAAGTTTTTAATCTGAGTTTAGGCATGCCTAAGGGTCTCTTGCCAGCTGGATTCTCTTCCCTCACTTTAATGAGACGTTCATTCTGAGCACTCCGTACATGCCGTAATTCTATGGGTTTTTATTTCGTTGATTGTACTTGGTTTGCTAAACAAGCTTTCTAGTTCTTTGTTCTAATTCGATATTGCCCAGTTATGTCATCTACTGTAGGTCCATATATTCTTCTACGTATTTTGCGTTCGAAACGCCTTTATAGTATTTTGTTCTGTTTTGTCATGGTCCAGGTTTCTGAGCTGTATGCTATGACTGGTATGGTTACTGCCCTATATATTCGGATTTTCGATAATCTAGACGGCACCCTTGGTTTTAGTAGTTCTTGCAATGCATCGAAGCACCTATTACCTTTTTGTATTCTTTCACGTGTTTCACTGCCCATATCGTTATCGTGTGTTGTGGTCGCGCCTAGATATTGGAATTTTTTTACGCAATACAAATTATGTGTTTATAGTTCCTTCTGCCCTATTCTGTCTCTACCTGCTCTGTGGTTGTCGTGCATATATTTCGTTCTCTCCCCACTAATGTTGTGACCTACTTTTTTGGTTTCCTTTTTTATCCTTACAAACATTTCTCTTGTCTTAATAGTGGTACTTCCTACAGTGTCGATGCCGTCTGCATACGACAGAATCATTCCAAGGCCTTGGTTTAAGAATACCTCCTGTTTTATATTAGAAGCCGCACTGGTGATCCCCGAGGTTTTCTTCTACGTATGGAGGTATTCGGGTTCTCAGTATATTTGATAGCACCTTGTAGGTTATATATAGTAACGTTATTCCCCTGCAATGTTTTGCACGCTGACCTGTCTCCTTTTATATGAATGTGGATTATACCTTCGTTTCATTCCTTCAGCAATGCCTCTGATCTCTATATCTTCTCCACTAGAGTTTGTATCGCTTCTTACAGCTGATGTCCGCCATAACTTATAAGTTCCGCTGTTATATTATCACTCCCAGGAGCTTTGTTGTTCTTTAGTTGACCAATTGCTTTTTTGGTCTCGGTTAGTGACGGTGTGTCTACCTGTTCTTCTGCTCTCTGGTAAAAATATTCTCTACCGGTTTGCAGAATTTCTGTTGTGTCTGTTATGATATCGTTGTTTTTCTTCTTGAATATGCTGGTCCGATGCATATAACCTTTCTTTGTGTTTTTGATCTCCTTGTAGAACTCCCGGGTATTGTTTGCATTTGAGTCTCTTTCCATGTTTGTTATGATTGTGTTGTGTGGTTCTGTCTTCTTCCTTATAAGAGTTTCCTTGCTTCCGTTCTAAGTATGTTGAATTGTTGGATATTTTCGTCGTTTGCATCTTCAATCTGGCTTTGTTTTTATTGTCTTGTGTTAGTTTGCTTTCTTTTCGCCTAACGTTTCTTCCGCTGCACATGTTATCGATGCCTTAATCTTGCTTCAGCACTCTTCTATCCCTATTTCTCCTTGTGTAGTATTCGGTTTTAGTTGTGAGTTTACTCTTGTTTGGTATTTTTGTTTGCACGTTTCTCCCCTATTAATCACTTCGGTGTTACATTGAGCTGTACTGAGAAGTCCGAAAGGATTGGCATCAAGACAGTTATTTGCATTGCACGTTTTCAACAGAACTTTGCGAAGAATTCCGCGTTTTGATTTGCATTATCATCTATACAAAATTCAAGTCGTACACAAGTTAAAATATATAGATAAACCTGTTCGTGTCGAATGCTATTGCTGTTTCCCGGTCGCTCGACATCAAGATTCTGTGACATTACATAGCCAGCTAATTCCCCCGACTTAACGTCTCCATAGAATCCAAGAACTTCATTTTGAGGAAGAAATAAATAATATTATTATTATTTTAGACATACATTACAAATATGCATCGAGGATCAAGGAGATCATTTGAAAGATATAATTTTTAAAAAATACACTGCAGATACTGAAGTTGGTATTTAGGAAAATTATTGTTCAGGTTTATTGCAAATTTTTGAAGATAGATGATACCAGATGCCCTAACCCAACATAATTATACATGCTATAACGTCCTGCATTGAAATTTTGATAATTCAGGAATTTTAAAAGTACAGCATGAGGCAAAAAGATGTGAACATTACATGAGTGTTTAATTACTCCAAATTTGGAGCAAAAATATGTTAATATTAAATGGGTGTTTAATCACTTTAAATTATTTAAATATTTAAATTTCAAGGCAAGGTATTTGGTTACACGGTTTCAATTTGGCACCTATCCTCTCAATGCACTTATATAGTCTACGCATTGTTGTTTGTAAGGGCCCCTGGGCCATTTAGGCAGGAATTCTAGCGATGACGTTAGTAATGCGGAGTGTCAGGTCGTCAAGTTGCGAACTTTGCTGCCGTATATCTGATCCTTGACCTTACCCAGTTCGGGTGAACGTAATGGGAGAGACAACCTCTACCAATCGAGCGTTTATCGAACGTGTCGTTCAGGTAATCGAACCATTCGATTAAAAAGGGCAGGGGCGCGGTCTTGCTGAAAATACCCTGAAAAATGGCAAATGGTACGTTCTTCCCCATGAACATGCTGAGCATGGCAAGTTAATTCTATTTCCTGACGGTCTGTTCTTCAAAACTTCATTCACGGCACCAAACTTTCACCTTGGAGACGACACAGTTGTGCTTGTTCACGACGACTGATGTGGAGTGTTGCTTCGTCGAAAATAGGAATAGAATGTCAACTTCCACGTCCACCATTTCCAAGGGGATCTGTGCAACACTCACACGTGCTTGCTTGTCCGCGTCAGTTGCCGCACAATCTTCAGGTCGTATGGCTTCATTCTTAAATCACGCTGCACAATTCTGCCACCTTTCCGAGATATTAGTTTCTCAGAGAGTCTGCACGTGGACTTGATTGGGATGGATACCATCGCTCTCTAGACGAGGATGATATTCTTTTCAGTTCAGATAGATCTCTTTCTACCGCTGTTCCCCTTGTAATCGTCTTGAAGGACCCCGTCCGGATAAACTTCTCTCGTAGATCTTACCAACTGCACGATGCTTGAGGACTGAAAGACCTCTATCCAGGCAACTATCTTCCTTCGTTCCTCAATGGAATATCGAGACGCCATGTTTTAATCTGCGAAAAAATTTAGTCTTCCATACCGTGTTAACATCTTTTGCGCCGCCCTGTATGTAATGAGTTTAACTCAATCAATCCATGTTTATTATGAACTAAATTTAAATTATTTATTCTGTAGGTATTTCTTTATTTGAGATTACTTCTAAGTTATTCCAAAAAACGCTAATGTTATAGTCCGCTCATTCTTTTGGAGTATGGTTAACATTTTTCTACACAGAATGTTATTGTATTGGATTTAATTAAATTTTGTTAACTTCTATTGAATTACTATTGTTTGGATTACCAGTAATATACTAAACTGTAGTGCCTATTATATTGAAAAATCACGTCCAGCCGTTTATAACATTTAAGTTTTGATAAGTGATCCTCTACTACCTTACAGTTTTCTTTTAATACAGTTATCTAATTTTTTATGATTAGCTTTACGTTTCCTCCTGATTCCAAACTAATAACATTAGTAGCTCAACTCGAATTCGCTAATATCGCAATAGAAATAAAAACTGTGATAATGGTTAAAAATTTTACTATACCTTCTTCATTAAAATATCCATTTGTTTGAATTTCATCAATTTGCAAACCACTAGTCTTATCAAGCTCGTCATGCAACAATTTTTCTTTAATACGTTTTAACTTTTGTTTGTTAATGTTGACTGGTCTTTAAATAGTGTCCCTAATATTTATTTTTGTTGTTAAGGAATGTAATATTGACTTGATCTTGATCATAATAAGGGTCTGTTTTCCTTTGATAATTGATAATTGGATGTTCTTTTCCTATATTTATTTTATCATTTCTGTCTTTTCTCTTTTCTCATTTGTTTATTATACAGCAATTCAGAGGATGGGAGTATTTCGTCTTTCTCTTTTGATTGTACGACTCGTATATCGTAGTATACAAATCAATTTCGTAGAATTTAAACATTCAAAAGTCCATAAAGTAATGTAAATGGAGTGTGGCCTGTTGATGAATGAAGAAATTTAATAGCACTAATGTTTTAAATATAATACAACTTCCCAAATTCTTTTTATTTCTATGCGTTTCAATACATCATGTACCATTATCAAGAGAAAATATGTAAGTAAAATAACAAACAGTAGTTATGGTAACAAATCATTAAGATAAAACCGGAAACTTGATGTAAATTATAATTCTATTTTTAAAATATCTGTTAAAAGATCAACCTGTTGGTTCATTAAAGGTACTCTCTGTTTATGTTTCCAAAACACCTAATTTGTCTTTTTATTGCAAAATGTAATTATTTCATTCTGTTTTATGAAATCGTAAGGTGATTGTTTACTATTTAATGTTAGCATAATTTTATTGATCTGTGTCTTTATATTTGTAAATGAAGGTTTCGAAGTGTTTGTCGAATATAAATATATTAAAGAACGTGTTGGTCAATTAATAAATACCCGAATACTTTGTGCTTCTTGTTCTTTGGTAATATGTGAGCTACCTTTTCTGATATTTTCCAAAATATAAAATTGACATATGTCTATTTTATGTCCGTTCTGTGTTAACTGGGTAAATGTTTTGGTAGAATATTTGTACTCTTGATTACTAACTAAAGTCTTTGCTTGTACAATTTGTTTTATAGTTGAAGTTTCTTTATTAAAATTTGTTTGGTTTAATGGTAACGACCTTGTTCTATGGTACTAAGGATCTATATGCAGCTAATTTGTGTTTTATGATGATACAAGTCGTTTGAAATTGTAATATCTGTATGTGTAGGTTTTCTGAATATGGAGAACTCAAACTTACTCTGTGCAACAATTTTGATGTTTAAATCTCTATTTTGATCTTTGTCTAGTGTCAAGATATAAATTGTTAGTATTAATTAAAAACTCATCAATGAAATCTGATGAACTATCAAAAGAAGCTAAAATGGGGGTCCCCTGATACCAGTATCTGCTGTCCAAGAAGTAAGTATGGCATTAAGTGTTTATATCTTAATTCATTACAATCATAAAATTAGAGCGTGTGACAAGCACCTTGGGTATATCTGAAAAGACGGGGAGAAATATCATATCTCGAGCTGCCTCTAACCCTGTTTTACAAGTCCGGGTCAAAATCTACCACGCAAGAAAACATGTCGCAGTTGCAAGTTTAAATGCCGAAATTCGTAACAGTCACATACTAATAATCGAACAATCCAGTCGGTATAATTCAAATTCAAAAAAAGTCTCCACCGTAGAGCTTTATTGAAGAAAATTACAGCGTAGAATTGCAAATTACATTTTTTAACAATACATTAAAGAAATCAATGCACCTAATCGTCGGCTTTTAATTAAAATCATTATGGGCTAATTGTATGCGACATACTGAAGAAACAATAAAGCAATGGTATAAACCGGAACAAATGTTGAACATCACAGTTGACAAACTGATTATTAACGTCGGAAACTATTCTGAATGCTCGGATGTAGATAGTGACTGCGATTAGAAGTTTAACACTTTGACAACCATGTTTCTGCAACCTACAATTAGTATAATACAAGTGTGTTAGTTCATATTTAATACAATAAATTTCTATTAGTAGTGTATTTAAATTATCTAAGTACAATATATTTGTGAAATGCTTTTCAAGATGTTAATCACACATTTCCCATAGAATTTATGATTCACATTAAATGTCATCTTCGCACAAATAATAGTTCTATTTTATTTATGCACGTAACCAAACATCTATTTTGTGTAATAATGTTAGCATCTTGTTGTGGGCCATCATTGCTACTGCATTGGTATCAACAATAAGAAATTATGATTATGAAACGTAGTAGCCTTGCGAGGTGTAAATAGTGCAGCTCGACAGTTGTTCCATGCAAATTGTTTAACCTTATAAGATTGGATGTTTATCAGCAATTTACAACACAACCATTCTCCTGTTTTTATGATTCCGCTGCAATTATTAAATGTTAGTTTTGTTGAAAATTGCATTGTTTGTAATATAGCAGCGATGTGTGATAACCTACATAACTTGCAGGCTGCAAAAATAACGTACCAATCACCTGTTAGATTTCAAGGATATTGTGTTTCAACCGTTATCATTACGATAATCAACGTTTTCTAATTTTTACAAAATAAATCACAATAAATAAGTAATTGTATTTTAGAATTCTGCAGCTTTAAATGCTGCCATCTCAGGGTATATTTTCTAATCAGAATTTATTATAACGAAAATGATTTTGACTCATATTTGCATATTACACCATATGATTATGTATGATGACGTAGCGGTAAACTTTCCTGGCGAGCATAATAGTGAGAAGTTTAACCAAATTGTAGATTTTTAATATCTTAATTTAGCACATAGTTTAAATAGATTTCATATTGCTCCAAGTTAAATGAAAAGCAATTTACATAAATCAGTACATTTTGGGTTTGTGGATTTTTCTGTCCAACCACCTTGTATACTTTTTCCGTGTGAATCATACTTAACCTGTAGCACTGATCACATATTTAGGGATGGGTCCCTTTCAACACGCCTTTCATTTTTAATACTATCTGAAAGATAGTTTTCCGGTTTATCAACGATCGTAGTCTCACAGATAATCTGTCTTACCTCAAACACCGTCGTTTTGTGGGCGATTTCGTTTGTATTATCACTATTACCATGGCTTATGTTTTTCTGAGACGCCCCATGGAAAAACGTAGTGAATGTTCGTCATACCAGTAACGAAAGAATAAAAGGAATACGAGGAACACAAGTATAATATTTCTGCATAAAACGAAGATCGTTTTCCTAATTTAAATAAAACGTAAATGGTAAAAATTATGATATATGAGCTAAACCAACTCATAGTAGTCACTAAGGTGAATTTCTCGAGCTCACAATTGGTCTCAGAGGAATTCCTTGCTTATGAATCTTTGGTAGGCCGTACAGATGCGGAGGTTTTGTTGTAGTGTGGGGTAAGTCTAGTTCTCTGGTAATTGGGGAACTCCCCTTATGTTTTTTAAGCGTGAGGTCTTTCGATTGATGCTGTGGGGTTTTTGATATTTGTTTGTACTCGCCCCGTCTAGTAGTTCTTTGATCTTGCTGTTGTAAGTGTCCATACCCATTACCACAGTCGCGTTTCCTTTGTCTGCCGGGAGAATTTTGATCGTTGGGTCATTCTTGAAATGACCGCTCTCTTTCCTAGGTTAGAGGTTAGGTCCAGTTCGCGTAGATGAATCTAGCAATGATCTAGCCTTACTTCTGTATTCTTCGGCTTCTTCAGGATTTAATTTCTTAGACTGCGGTTACCAAATCTACTTTCGGAGCATACCTCGGTGTTATCGCATAGTTTGTCCAGAACCTGCATTTCGTTTTCGTTCACTGTCATTTAGATGTGTTTATGACACTGATTTTTCGATTGATGTTGGTTGATTCTTTCTTCTCCTTCATTAGCTTTTCGAGTTTCTTTGCTGAATTTCCTTGTGCATTGCTTTGGTCTTCGAATATTTACTTCTGGTAGCCGCAATTATCCTATCAAATCTTGTTCATTCACTCGATTTCAAATGGTTTCTCTAACCTCGTTGGATTGTTGTTCGAGCTGGTACTTTCTGAAACGGTGATGTCTGATTCGTTCTTTGACTAACGCTTCGCTAGCTCTCTTTGCGATTAGTGATATTTTCCGGCTGTGTATCGGAGTCTTGATGTTGAGCCTGATGGGTATTACGTTGTTATCACGGGCTTTCCAGAGGAAGGTTAGGTGGTTTTCCTCTAGTGCTAGATTTTTCATTGATGTTTCAAGCTTTCTGAAAAATGTTTGACTTCGGGGTCGTACCGAGCTACAAATTCTGTGTTATAAGTGTTTTGTAACTGTGGTTTCATATTAGTTGGGTTGATCGGCCTATTTCCACAGTTTTT
The DNA here is from genome assembly GCA_036346205.1 of Vesta saturnalis. Lineage (NCBI taxonomy): Eukaryota > Metazoa > Arthropoda > Insecta > Coleoptera > Lampyridae > Vesta > Vesta saturnalis. Next base: position 497,806 of record JARFJB010002349.1, on the reverse strand, counting down.
GCTTTTTGAGCGCGACGTTTCGGAAGCGGACTCTGCTTCCATCATTAGAATTAGTCCTGAGAAGGACTGTTTTCGCACTTGAGTCGAATTCATATGTTATATATAATTTTTTTCAAAGCACTACTCTTAGATTCGAATTTTTCACTTACTAGTCTGACACCTTTACCGCTGAGCCACTGAGTAACCCAACATATTTTTTAGAACTTATATATATATATATATATATATATATATATAATTTTTCCAACTACTACTCTTAGATTCGAACTTTTACTGGTCTGACACCTTTACCGCTGAGCCACTGAGTAACCCAACATATATTTTTAGAACTTATATATATATATATATATATATATATATATATATATTAAACTTTTCATTATTGCGCATGTTACGCCGTAACATCTTGCGCAGGTGTATTCATAAGCTCTTTATTGGAATCCATATTGGTTTCATTCCACTCTAGCTTGGCTTATTGGATTTTCTGCTAGTGCGATGTTGTGTTCTCGTCCTTTGCCACTATCTGTATGTTATCCCGTTGTATGAGGTGGTCTTCGTTCCAGACACCTTCGGCGATTCTTGATTTTTCTGTTGCTCCTTGCGGACGTTGTTCTTATGTTACTACGTTCCCACTTTGAGCGGTCTTCTACTCTCTCCTGTATATTCTCTGCCACATTCGCATGGTAGGTTTTATACACAATTCTTGGAATTCTGATCTTCATTTGTCTGAGATACCTTATATATATATATATATATATATATATATATATATATATATATATATATGGTATTATCGCTGTATATTTAGGTTCTTTTTTCGGTTAACCTTTCCCTGTTTAGGTTGTGATGAGTTATAGTGTAGGTACCACCCCGTATGGGTAGGTTTCATTTATACACTTGTCGTGAATGTGTTGTTATTCCTGTGTACAAATACATCCAGGAATGGTAGTTTTTTCCGACTCCAATTCCATTGTGAATTTTATGGAGGGTGTGCGGCTATTTAGATGATTTAGGATTCATATAGCTTATGCTTGCCGTGTTGCCAAACTACGAAAGTATCGTCCACGTATCTAACCACGCATCCTTGGTTTCTCTGTGAATTCGGATATCGCTTGGTCTTCAAAGTTTTCCATATATATATATATATATATATATATATATATATATATATATATATATATATTTGCTCACTATGGGTGATAGTGGGGAACCCATCGCCATCCCAAACTCTTGTTGGTAGAATTTGTCTTCTACCTGGAAATATGTAGTTCTAATGCATATTGTCAGAAATTCCATTATTGTGTTTACCGAGTTGTGTGCGTTCGTTTAACCTGTTATCCTTTTCCAGCTTGTCTCTTATGATAGTTAGCGCCTTATCGGTAGGCACATTTGTGAATAGACTCACAATGTCGAAGCTTACCAGTATTTCTTCGTGGTTTGGTTGGAAGTTTCCGATAGGTTCCACGATGTGTTGCGTATTCTTGAGCATAGACTCGGTTTTTCCCGATAAGGGTGTGATGATACCTAACAGAGTGTGCTAATGGATGAAAAAGTGAATTTCTCGAGCTCACAGTTAGTGTCAAAGGAATTTCTTGCTTATGAATCTTTAGTAGGCCGTACATATGCAGAGGTTTGCTGTAGTGTGGGGTAAGTCTAGTTCTCTCGTAATCGGAGAACTCCGCCCTTATGTTTTGCCAGCGTCAGGTATATCCGTCTTTCGATTGATGGTGTGGTCTTTTGGTATTTGTTTGTACTCGCCCCCGTCTAGTAGTTGTTGGATATTACTGTTGTAAGTGTCCATACCTATTAGCACAGTCCCGTTTCCTTTGTCTGCCGGGAGAATTTTGATCGTTGGGTCATTCTTAAGGGAAATGACCGCTCTCGTTTCTAGGCTAGAGAGGTTAGCTCTAGTTCGCCTAGATGAATCTAGCACTGATCTAACCTTACTTCTGTAGTCTTAGGCTTCTTCAAGATCTAATTTCATAGCTGCTTTTTCCATAAATTATTCATTAAATTCCTTGAATGCAGGTTGTTCTTTGGATGCATACAAATTTATGAAAAGCCTTCAATTTGCACACTGAAATTATTTTAAGGAAAATTTCAAACCTTTTAAACGATTGTTACAGTTACAGTTATTAAATATATCTTAATACAATACACAACATAACTCACTGTAAACTTAAACATTCTTGAAAGCTATTTTCAAGTAATTCAAATGCCGTTGTCTATTTTTCCGTTCTGTAAGGGATCAGAAGCAATTTAGAGTTGGTACTTGTACATTTGCGGTTATTTCAGTAATTATTCATTTTTTATCTTCCTAATATCATTACCAGTGTTAGGCAAATAAATTGTTGCATTTACTCTACCAGGAAATTAATGGAAAATACAAAAGATTATTCTATCGCCCAGCACTTCAAATATATGGCTTTGTAGCCAGGCACCTTTGCATCGAGTGGATTTTGTACCGAGTAGAACCTATGCCTAGAAGGCGGCACCAAGTTGTCCGCGTGAAGAAGACGGTGCTATATAGTGCTCAGTATGTAACAAAATTTGGATGTTATTGTTTGATTTGAACCTCAAAAGAGCAAACCCAGAATGCAATGTGAATAATCACTCTTTTAAAACAGAACAAAAGGTCCATCTTAACTGTAACGAGTAATTCTTTCACTAAATATGAAAAAATTGCACCTAGTTAACCTTTTGGAGTATCCATCCCTGAAAGGATGATTTGCGAGAGTTTAACACAATTTACACAATGTGCCTTCACTATGACTCTAACTTTATCGAATTTACTTTGAATGATGTAAACTGGTGTTGTATCATGAAAAGCACAAACCCTAGAGAACCGCCAAAGTAACAGTTATGTGACAAAGCTATAAAACACAAGATACGTTGATTGACGGAAGACGTACCTTCCACATCCACCTTACACAACCAAACCTCAAAAATTTCAAATGTTATAGGGATCGGGTAATACATATCATAGAACGTATTTTAATTTTCAACATAATCAATCCTATGTTTTAAAATCTCATGAATTTATTTCCGAAAACAACCAATTTTATTAATTTTAGGCTCAACAAGTAAAAAGGTATATTACATAATAAGGGTAGTAGGTAACCTACTACGCAAGAGTGTCATAATTTACACGAGTGGTTAATGGGCATTACCACCCGAGTTGTGTACTATGCTTTTTCTACTCCTATAGAGTATACGGACAGTGACGTATGAGTAATACGTAACTACCACTCATTAAGATTCTTATGACCTTTGAACGTTTTATAGACGTATTGTAATCAACGATTCTATAAAAATAAATTATTGTACAAATGTATTACAGGATTGTATGGCTTATTTGGATTACCACGTTAAAAGTTCGAAAAATTCGAACTAAAGTAAATAGAAACTAGTTGACGTCACTTGTTTTATTAGTTATCTGGAAATTAAACAAATTAACCTAATTTTTGGTATGGTTAACGATGGAATAAAATTTTACTTTATTAAGAGAAGTTATTGCTCTAAAGCAATAATAAACTTAAATGTACTAAAAATTGTAACTTCAAATAGCTACTGATATATTTTACTATTTGAAACCTGAAGTTTATTGAACAATTTTTCAGTTTTCAATAATGGACTATGCTTTTTAAACACTGAAGTAAATGGTTTAGATAGATATATGGGTTTTAACGTTGACACACTACTTTCACTATATTCTATGTATAGAATTGTCAAATTAACTTTCTCCTACTTGATGCGACTTCCTGCTATTTAAGTCTCCATATTACCACTTGTATTGATTATAATGGAGGTGGAAGTAATTCCACAAGTTAAAATAACCTAAATGTTTCATTACAATTAAAAATTCTAGTATGCCTTCTATAATAAGTACTGTGAATATCGTTCCTACCTCATTTATGAAATTATTAACATATTTAAAATTAGTTTTATTTCAATGAATATAACGAAATGTTACAGAAACAATGTATAATAAATAACAATATCTATAAGAGCACAGGAAATTCATACTGGTTTGTTGACAGATGTATCTAACATAATACTTCACACTAAAATGGAAAATTTCCCTTGGAGGGATTCTCCAATAAAGGTCAGCACTGGGCAGTTGTAGTTGTGGTACTAAACCAAATTTAATAGATGCACATTTTGATGTCATCTCCGGAATGAGACATATACACGGACGGTTCTAAAACTGAACAGGATGTGGGATGTGCATTTGTTGCTCAGAGGGAGTATCATAATTGGCGCCTTCCTGATATATCATCTGTCTTATGCAGAATAATAGGCTATGTGGCAGGCGTTAAACTACTGTGACATGTAGCTTGGGTATCAACACCTTTGCATTTCATCTGACTGCCTAGCCATTATACAATCAATATCAAACTATGATACTGACCCTGTAACACAATGGTGCTATTCATCTATCATGTATCTAGAGAGTGAAGGAAAATATATCACCTTGCTATGGGTTCCCAGTAATGTTAGTATACAGGGTAACGAGCATTTTGATAAGGTGGACCTGGAAGAAACCAGTCAGGAAATGGTCGACATCCCCAAAGTAAACCACTGCGATCTAAAAAACTAATACAATCGTGAAACTCTTTCAAAATGGCAAAACGATTGGGATATCTGTAATACTCACCTCAAAAACATTAAACTTAGCATAGGTAAATAAATTGACCCCGGTCTTACTAGAAAAGAAACAACAAAATTAACTAGGTTAAGAATAGGTCATACTGCGCTAACGCATACTTACCTACTAAAGGGAGAACCAATACCTACTTGTGCCAGATGTTGGCAGGTGTTAACGGTAGAACACTTCATTTTAGGAACATATATCGTAAAATTATAGCATTTGTGACAACTACAAAGATAATTTTATCCGTAGGACGCTTGTAAATAACCTATTATCGTAACTAAAAGCAATAAATATGTATGACGAAGTATGATTATGATTAAAGTCATAAGCTAAGTACATAATATTTTTCAATATTTGCTTGAAACTTTTATACAGGATCAAGATTAACGCAACATATTGCTAGATTAAATAATATTCAAAGTTATTATCTAATCACTTATTCTTTATGTTCTAAATAAACATGCCTACAACTACAACAAAAAGCTCAGAATGCATTATTGAACATAATGTTTAATCTAAAATATACATACTGTAAAACAAGTCATATCGACACATCATATGTTTCTGTTTTGTATTTGAGGCACAATAGGCAAACTATCATTAATTCACGAAAATTATTAATTTACTAAATGTAGAACGTATCAAATAATCTCTTGCATCATCAATAGACGGTACTTCTGATGTTATTTCATGTGCAAAAATCGATATGGGATCGATTGCATCATTTTATCTGATTACTGTTCCTAAAATCTACCTTAAACAAGGATCTGTGACTTAAACATTTAGTAATGTGCTTTAAGCTTACTAGTATCTATTTTCTTTCCTATAATGTGTCAAAATTTCTGTATTTACGGCATTTACTAATGAGTATGATGGATTAACTGATATAAAAAATCATCCCGGTACTATAGTTAAGGTCTACTTCCATACAATTTTCTTTTAGGACGTGTACGCCGTTACGTTATACGAAAATAATTTTTCTATCGTATTTACTTCTGTATTTTAAAGTTTACTGGTTTTTACAAAATTTAACTTCAATTAATATCTATAGCGCCCTCGCTGGGATGGTTCTGGTTATTTTAAACATTCTTACGCTTTATAGGTACCTGTCACTTTGCTAAATCACCACTAGATGGTGATACTGTTACAAAACTGCATCTTACTTTTCATGCTTTATTTTGAAAACGAACATCTGTTAACAATATTGAAATGAGATAACAAATGAAATTGTAAAATTATTCCTTGAGGCGTCTTTTCAAAATCGCCATTGCTGTAGAAGGGTGGAAAGTCTCTAGAAAATTTTCTTGTTTCTATTTACTAGATGCCAAGCATCATTTTTATCGAAAATTTTCAATATGTAATATCGCTTTGTTGTATAAAAGTGATATAATTGCCATTTAAGGCGGGTGTAATGTAAATAAAATATTTCGCAACACATTTTGGTAAGCCGTACTAGATCTTGTTAACCTCGTTATAATTAGAACTTCTCTTTCAGGTTTCACACAAAAGAATTTCACATTACTTAATTGTTTAAGACATTTAAACTACCGCTCGTACTCGATCTTGGAGGTTACACCATATCATTGAATAAACATCGTTTTCATTTTTACTTTCGTTTAGCAACTAACTGGGTTTATATAAACCTACGTTTCTATATATTTAAGGTTTTCATCTATTAGTATCCATATAACCTTACAGTTACGATTACATCCAAGTTCATGTTTACATTTGGTTGTCTGGATTGATGTAACAAGAGTATCTGTTTACAATTAGGAATAATTACTTTTGTACTACTAGTTATGTGGTCGTACGCAGCACAGTGTTGCAACTTTTATGTTTATACTAGATGTAACTTTTTTTATGTATACCAGATGTAATACTGAATCTGTTAATTGTTGGCGCGCGATTTCTTATTTAAATTACCTGGTAGCTCAAATATATATTCTTTTCTTTACTCGAATATTGGATAAGGTTGTTTGGACCAATTTCTGTTTCTAATCTTAAATTGCTAATTACTATTTTCTTTGTTTCTCGAAATAAAATTGGGACTGAACAGCTTTTCAATTGTATTTATATAACTTAATCAAATAGTTTGTATTCCATTTTGTTAAACGAAAAGCAATATATTTATTTATTTCTTTCTTATATAAGTAACTGATTTAATAAGTTTATTAAATTGGCCTTTTCAGGCTAAGCTGTGTAAGATCTTGCGTCGGTCGGAATATTGTTTTGTTTTGGTATACTAAACTTTAAATTGCTGTTAAAGACAAACTCGACTTGCCCTTAAACTTATTTTAATTGATATTTTATTATTATTTTTGTGAATTGTGATTAACGTACATACTGTATATAATTTATTTCTTTCGTTATTCATACAATATTTGTACTCCTTTGTTGAATTCAGAAGAAATAAATTTACGTTTGTTGAGGAATTGTTCTACTTATTATTCCTATTCCTACATGTTTCACGCTTTACAAATCTCCCTCTTCAAGGAATAAGACTTTTCCTTTTCTTTTTTCTTTAAAGCTTGTGGCATCCATTTCGGTCCTTTCCTCTTTATCGATACCTCCATAAACTTCCTGTGCTCAGCGGTCTTCCGACCGTTCGATTGAGTTTTGGCCGAGCTCACTCATTCCTCTTATTTTGTGCAGCGTGGTGGTTAGACACGTGGTAGCTTGAACTCCCAATTAAGTACTGTTATTACAACCAATATAGTATATATGTGCTCTATACTTCAAAACCATATTACGAAGTGTACCCATTTTACAAAATGATAATCATCACCATACAATTGTAATAATCTTTGGACTTTGAAATTCGTACCAAACAATACATTGAGATTAACTCAGTGCAACTAAACTACTTCAGGGTTACCAAATTAATAATTTTTAAATTTTCTTTAGCTGATATGTAATTAATTTATATATTATGTAGCAGTTCTAATATGTAACAGTATTCTATATATAATATATATATATATATATATATATATATACATATATATATATATATATATATATATATATATATATATACATGTATATGGACGCTAAATTATATTCCTTAATATTTCTCTTAGTATGAGTGTTAGAAGCCCTTGATAGCAGTGGAACCCAGAATGTTCGTTTTGAGTCGAAATATTAAAATACATAAAATTCTGCTCCTATATACGTAACAGACGAATATGGGTAAATTCTCCATTACGTAATACTGTTACATATTAGAACTGCTACATAATATATAAATGAATTTATCAGCTAAACAAAAGTTAAAAATTATTAATTTGTAACCAGGTAGTTCATGACGTTAATCTTAATGTATTTTTGGTACAATTTCAAATCAAAGATTATTACAATTGTATTATGATTATCATTTTGTAAAATGGGTACACTTTGTAATATTTTTGAAGAATAGACACATATGCTATATTGGTTGTAGTAACAGTATTTAATTGATTCAACTACCAGTTCTAACCACTACGCTGCAAAAATAAGGAATATGAGCTAAACTCAATCGAACGGTCAACCGCTGAGCACTAGGATTTAGTATCGATAATATAGTTGAGTGAAATTTGGTTAAGAGGAAAGGACCAAATGGATGCCAAACTTTAAGTGAAAAAGAAAAGGAAAAGTTTCTTATTCCTTGGAAGAATCTGTAAAGCGTGAAACATGTAAAGGAATAGGAATAATAAGTGAACAATTCCTCAACAAACGTAAATTTATTTCTTTCTGGAATTAACAAAAGGCAATGGGCCAAATATTGTATGAATAACGAAAGATAAATTTATACAGTATCGTTAATACAATTCACAAAAAAATAATAAAATATCAATTAAAATAAGTTTACGAGGCAGTCGTGATTTGTTTAACAGAATTTAAAGTTTAGTATAAAACAAAACAATATTGACGATCAAATCTCAAGCCTGAAAAGGCCAATTTAATAAACTTATTAAATCAGTTATATATAAGAAAAATAAATAAATAATTCAGCTTGCTTTTCGTTTAACAAAATGGAATACAACCTATTTGATTAATTATAAATACAATTGAAAATGTTCAGTCCCAATTTTATTTCGAGAAACAAAGAAAATAGTAATTAAGCAATTTAAGATTAGAAAGAAATTGGTCAAACAACCTTATCCAATATTCGAGTAAAAAAGAATATATATTTGAGCTACCAGGTAATTTAAATAGCACGAAATGCCAACAATTAACAGATTCAGTATTACATCTGGTATACATAAAAAAGTTCATCTAATATAAACATAAAAGTTGCAACATGCTGCTGTACGACCACATAACTAGTAGTCAAAAGTAATTATTCTAATTGTAGAACAGATACTTTGTTACATCAATCAGACAACCAAATAAACATGAACTAGGATGTAATCGTAACTGTAAGGTTATATGGATACTTCAATAGATGAAAACCTAAATATATGAAACGTTTTATATAAACAGTTAGTTGCTAAATCGAAAGTAAAAATGAAAACGTGTTTATTCAATGATAGGTGTAACCTAAGACCGTATTTAAATAGTCTTAAACAATTATGTGAAATTCTTTTGTGTGTGAAAAAAAGTTCTAATCATAACGAGGTTAACAGATCTAATACGCTTACCAAAATTGTTGTGAAATATTTATTTAACTACATGCGTTAAATGGCAATTATATCATTTATACAACAAAGCGATATTATATATTCTAGATTTTCTATAAAATGATGATAGCATCTAGTAAATAAACAAGAAAATTTTCTGAGACTTTCCATTCTACAGCAATGGCGATTTTGAAAAGACAGCCAATCAAATAATTTTACAGTTTCATTTGTTATCTCATTTCAATATTTTTAACAGATTTTTGTTTTCAAAATAAAGCATGATAAGTTAATGCATTTTGTAATGTGTATCACCATCTAGTGGTGATTTAGCAAAGTGACAGGTACCTATAAAATGTAAGAATGTTGAAAATAACCAGAATACGTTCGTCTCAGATGGCGCTATAGTTATTGACCTTAAATTTTGTAAAATACAGTAAATTTTAAAATACAGAATAGATACGAGAAAAAATATTTATTATAAAAGGCGTAACGCCTAAAAAAATTGTATGGAAGTAGAACTTAACTACAGTAAATGATTTCTTATATCAGTTAATCCATCATACTCATTAGTAAATACCGTAAATACAATTTTAACTCACTATAGGCAAGAAAATAGATACTAGTAAGCTTAAAGCACATTACTAAATGTTTAAGTCACGATACTTATTTAAGGTAGATTTTAGAAATAGTAATCAGATAAAATGATGCAATCAATCATACCGATTTTTGCACTTGAAATAACATCATTTGCATTTGCCTACACTTTGAAAGTGACGTCTGTATATGGACGCTAAATTATATTCCTTAATATTTCTCTTAGTATGAGTGTTGAGAACGTTCAGAATTTAAGGAGTCGTGGTAAATTAAAGGACCTATAATTCAGTACCGAATATAGCAGCCCACATATTAAATCCGAAATGGTATTGGTGTTTGGCCGTTTTGTACAGACGTGGATGTACTCTTGCCCAATAATGAGCATTTCTACGATTAAAAATTCCATTACTATTAACCATACTTTCATCGGACCATATTATTTTATCCGGAAAGTATTCGTTATCTTGAGATTGAAGTGTATACCATTCGCAAAATATTCTACGTCTTTCGGTTACCTGGTCGAGTCCTTGGCAAATTCTAAATTTATATGGATGTACTTTCTTGTTCTTTAGAACATAATGAGCTGTGGAATGGGCAATGCCAGTTGCCTCTTCAATTTTCCTAGTAGAAACCTCTGGATTTTCCGTTACAGCTAATAAAACAGTATTGGCTTTTTCTTCATTGCAAGGTTTTTGCGAAATTTGCAGGTTTTTGAACGCACCATATTCTTTTAGATTAAGTGCTAATGTGCTAAAAGTTCTTCTGTGAGGTTGACGCCTTTCTGGATATTTGTTTAAATACCTTATTTCGGCTTCAGAACAATTACGATGACCCAAAATCTAACACGTCAGTATATCGAATTTTCATTATTTGAAAAATGCACTCCTCCATATTGTATTTAGGTAAACACAAAATGTAATTAACTCAAAGACCACCAAACAAACGTGATACGGACAACAATCAACATGACAGGAAGGTAAACAAAATGCAAAGCCAACTTATTTTTATCAAATGCATCAGTACGACGGAAGATGTATTTTAACTGTTTAATTAATAGTATTTTCATTAAATACATACTTGTGAATTATTTTATTCGCAACAGGCATTAAAAATGAGAAAACATTATTTTCAAATAATTTTACAGTTTTCTAATGTTTCTAGTATCTAGTTTTAACGTACGTTTTCGATGTTTTACATTGAATATGAATTTTCTCATCCGAAACGTATCAAAAATATAAAGTGTGATATATCGTTGAATTCAGAATCAAGGAGAAATTTAAACATGGCAAAATAATTTTTTCGTGTATTTAAAAAATAAAGTTGATGATGGTTGATAACAAACGAAACGTTGTATCAAAATTGAACAACAGCATTAAGTAGAGCTACAAAAGTGGAAATGAAAATGTGCTCTTTTCTTGATAGCTCTTCAAATAAGGTCGAAAAAATAAAACGAAAATAAGAAAATTAATTTCTTTTCAAATATCTCAAAACCAAACACAGTGATATATATATATATATATATATATATATATATATATATATATATATATATGTATATATATATATATATATATATATATATATATATATATATATACGTGCGTGCGCGCGGCGTTTGTCCTGCGTGCGTTCGTGCGTGCGTTGCGTGCGTCGTATGCGTGCGCCGTGCGTTTTGCGTGCGTCGTGCGTGCGTGCGTTCGTGCGTGCGTGCGTTCGTTCGTGCGTGCCTGCGTGCGTGCGTGCTTCGCGTCGCGTACGTGCGTGCGTTCGTGCTGTGTGCGTGCGTTGCTGTGCGTGTGCGTGTGCGTGTGCGTGTGCGTGTGCGTGTTTTGCGTGTGCGTGTGCGTGTGCGTGTGCTGTGCGTGCGTGTGCGTGTGCGTGTGCGTGTGCGTGTGCGTGTGCGTGTGCGTGTACGTGTGCGTGTGCGTGTGTGTGTGCCAATGTGTAGTATAATGCCTTTATGACTATTAGTTAGTTTAATTCATTAATGCAAATTTTATTCTACCAGGCCTAAGCTGAAATATCGAAGACGCTGTGATTCGAGGATGGTCTTTGGCTAATTTTGAGATTCAGTAATTAAAATTACTTTAAACATCTGCTACCTATTTTTAGCATCAGATAAAGTCAGATTGGTTTTATAAAATCGTACATTTCCTGTTTATCTACAATACTAAATATGCTCATTATCTCAACTTACAAACTAATAAGAATAACAGAATATGTACCAATTTGAGATGCCCTAACCTTAATTTACTATTCTGCGGAAGGTAGACAATAAAATAACACAATTAGCAGTGACTAAGCCTCTCCTGTGTGAATTAGTAATATAGATAATACAGTTATTTAACAATTGTTCTGCTCCTAATACTGTGAATGTATCTATGAATGAAATTTCTTAAATGCAACTGTAATATCAGGTAGCTGATAAAGGGTACCCTAATAAGTCGTTTAAATTCTCTCTGGTAATATTTTTTTTTAAAAGAGATTTATTACAATAGTACCAGCATGTATGAAACTCTAGACAAATATAAATTTTATTTTTAAAGTAAGTGTTGTTTACTGGGAGTTTTACTAAAGTACTTTGTTGTATTGTTAATTAGATTTTAACAATTACGGAAATGGTAGTGGCTTTATGTAGATACCTTCGTGGATTTGACGACGTTTTGGTAAACCCTCCTTCAATAATAATAATCTTGTTCTGCTTCATTGTCATTGAACTGATGTCTGCTATTTGCCTCTTCGTTTCGTGGATTCGGACTCCGGAAAGGGAAAGGGCATTTGGATTTCATAGAACCAAGAAAACATTCCAGCGCACTCATTGAAAGTTGATTCGCAAAGAAATATCTCGCGAATGCTCCATTCTTTAATGGGAGGCTTTATATATTTATTGATCTTTCTTCTTCCAACCACGTGTCACTTACCTAGGTTGTAGCATTGCGAAGTTATTCATGTTTTAAGAAAAATACGTTTTTTTAATTTCTTTTTATGTGTTCGTATTAGTAGTTTGTATTTGTTGGCCGAGATCTAGACACAAACGGAAATTTCAGGCATCCCTATACGTTTCAACTACAAATGGTTATGAACGCTACCGGTCACTAGAATTTTACCCTATTAAACGAATTTCAGCTTTAGTAGGTGACATGTAACGTGCCAACCACATCTCCCTATCCGAGAAGAAGATGCTGGTTTCTCTTTTAGAAAAAGTTACTTGAATGAAAAAATCACTAACCATTTGACCACCAGAGTAGCTTTTTTTAACGTAGTATGTTTTTTGACGTATTTAAAAAAAGTTCACAATATATATTACTTATTTATTTGTTTATTTATTTATTTATTTATTTATTTATTTATTTATTTATTTATTTATTTTTTATTTTTTTATTTATTTATTTATTTATTTAACTTGTTTACTTATTTAATTTATTTATTTATTTATTCACTTATTTATTTATGTTATAATAAGCAAAATAAATGAGGCAGGGATTGTTTGCCTACTCTGCAAGGTACGTTGTGAATGTTACGTTATGTTCACAATACACCAAACATAAAGACAACAAACATTAAACAAGAAGATGTTAATAAAACAAAATGGAACACAAACAAAATAAGCTGATATGTTCTGTACATTCCATTTTAATTAGTGTTGTTTGTGATATTTTGAACTGTTATTAAATATGGCGAACAACGTACTAGGATAAAAACATAAAATAAATGAAAAATATACTTTGTTTAAAACTAGTTTAAACTTGAAGAATTTGATAGCGCCAACGTAAGTAAGTGTGTTGCATGTGGTTAGAAGAGGAAAATAAATAGATTCAAAGTATGATGAAATATACAGGGTGTACCATAAAAAAATAAAACACTAGTAAGATCTTTTATTTTCGAATCTACTGTAAACTCAATAAGTATAGAAACCTTCCGTAGTAATGCAAAAATTACCGATCTACAAAACCTATTTTAAGATAACCGGATACGAAATGTTAGGACACGTTCAAATATTTTAACATTTCTCAGTACCTAATTTGTGTTAAATTACTAACAATTTTACTTTTTTTGTTTACATCTTTACGTCTTATTAGCGATTTAGAATTCTGTTATTGACGTATATTCTATAAACACACTTCTTGCTGTAATAATTTAAATTTTTTAATATACCAATATATATTCATTTTTAGCTTCTTACTTTAAAGACTGTCATATTGGAGATGAAAAGTTTGATAGCTGTCTTCAAACTGCACTAAATGATATACGTCCACTTTTAAACCAGGTAAAGTATAAAGAGTATTTGCAACGACATCAAATAATATTTTAGGATTACCGCAATATGGAGTAGACCCATTTGATCCTTTCTTCGTCAAAAGGCTAAGATATAAAAGAGGCTCTAATGCAAATATAAATCTTATACTTAACAATATATCAGAATCGTGGACAGCCTCAAAAATTACAACTTTAAGGTAAGCTTTTGAATCACTGTTTATGATGTGTGCACTATTTCTTTTAGGACCGATTTTAAAAACAATAAAATGTGTACTCCAAATATTTCCAAATAAATTCTTAAAGAGTTTGAAATTGTAGGAAATATACTAGGCAGAAAATTAAATAATGCAGGAACTTGGAACTTAACTTTGAACGATTATACTCAAACGACAACTGTTACTAGAAACCACGTCGAGCTGAAAATGGGACTTTAATGTATGATACACCAATTAAAGCTAACATAAGATATGAAACCGTTAAAAGTTTAGAAATGCACTTTGGTGATCCATCCGGACAAAGTGGTGCAGCTGTAAGTATTTTTGAATGCTAGAGGCTGCGTGTATAAAACCATTAACATTACCTGCGGTAATAAACAGTTCTTCATTAGTTGCTCTTAATGCTTTGTAGACCGACCCAGCATCAATTTTGAAACACGCTTTCTTATAGTGTTTATTTCCGCCTACCCTTCAAGAAGCAATAACGATGGGACTGGTACGAATCGTTACTGTCTTTTAATGATTTGTATCTTGCACGGGTGACCTTTCAAGTAAACGACACTCCTTTTGCACTGAAACGTGCATTGATCATAGTACTATTTTCTAAGAAAACGACATCTTTTATGGAGTTCTGGTGTCCTACCGCTATTTTAGGTGCGTTTTATTAGCGCTTTATTAGTGAATCTTGGAAAATTCTTACTTTCATCTACACTACCTGCTGCTTCTGAAAAGCTGTACCTTCCTTTACAACATTGATTTCTAACCTTGCTAAAAGCATTAGAAAATACTAAACATCGCAGGTCAGGCCGTTGGTTTTTTAGAACACTACAGAGTTCAAAATAAATTTTGTGAAATTCTACTGTTGCATTTATAGGTCTCCTAATGACAGCAACTTTCAAGACTTCTTCGATTACCTTAGTATGAAAGTTGACTATCTCCTGTCTCAGTTTCCATCTTGCGATATCTCATTTGTAGGCGTGTTCAATGTTCATAACTCTAATTGGCTTCAGTTTTCATCTACTACAAATCCCGCTGGTCATAGTGCAGAAACATTTGCTATTTCATGTGATCTCACACAAATGATTTCTGAACCCCAAGAATCCTGATAACCCTAACCATACTCCACATCTTCTAGATCTCTTTCTTACATCAAACCCTCTTGTTTATAAATATTTTTTTTATTTATTTATTTATTTATTCATTATTTATTCATTTATTTATTTACTTATTTACTTATTTGCTTATTTACTTATTTACTTATTTACTTGTTTACTTGTTCGCTTGTTCGCTTGTTCGCTTGTTCGCTTGTTCGCTTGTTCGCTTGTTCGCTTGTTCGCTTGTTCGCTTGTTCGCTTGTTCGCTTGTTCGCTTGTTCGCTTGTTCGCTTGTTCGCTTGTTCGCTTGTTCGCTTGTTCGCTTGTTCGCTTGTTCGCTTGTTCGCTTGTTCGCTTGTTCGCTTGTTCGCTTGTTCGCTTGTTCGCTTGTTCGCTTGTTCGCTTGTTCGCTTGTTCGATTGTTCGCTTGTTCGCTTGTTCGCTTGTTCGCTTGTTCGCTTGTTCGCTTGTTCGCTTGTTCGCTTGTTCGCTTGTTCGCTTGTTCGCTTGTTCGCTTGTTCGCTTGTTCGCTTGTTCGCTTGTTCGCTTGTTCGCTTGTTCGCTTGTTCGCTTGTTCGCTTGTTCGCTTGTTCGCTTGTTCGCTTGTTCGCTTGTTCGCTTGTTCGCTTATTCGCTTATTCGCTTATTCGCTTATTCGCTTATTCGCTTATTCGCTTATTCACTTATTCACTTATTCACTTATTCACTTATTCACTTATTCACTTATTCACTTATTCACTTATTCACTTATTCATATTCACTTATTCACTTATTCACTTATTCACTTATTCACTTATTCACTTCTATTCACTTATTCACTTATTCACTTATTCACTTATTCACTTATTCACTTATTCACTTATTCACTTATTCACTTATTCACTTATTCACTTATTCACTTATTCACTTATTCACTTATTCACTTATTCACTTATTCACTTATTCACTTATTCACTTATTCACTTATTCATTATTCACTTATTCACTTATTCACTTATTCACTTATTCACTTATTCACTTATTCACTTATTCACTTATTCACTTATTCATTTATTCATTTATTCACTTATTCATTTATTCACTTATTCACTTATTCACTTATTCACTTATTCACTTATTCACTTATTCACTTATTCACTTATTCACTTATTCACTTATTCACTTATTCACTTATTCACTTATTCACTTATTCACTTATTTACTTATTTACTTATTTACTTATTTACTTATTTACTTATTTACTTATTTACTTATTTACTTATTTACTTATTTACTTATTTACTTATTTACTTATTTACTTATTTACTTATTTACTTATTTACTTATTTACTTATTTACTTATTTACTTATTTACTTATTTACTTATTTACTTATTTACTTATTTACTTATTTACTTATTTACTTATTTACTTATTTACTTATTTACTTATTTATTTATTTACTTATTTGTTCATTTATGTTATAATAAGCAAAATAAATGAGGCAGGGATTGTTTTGCCTACTCTGCAAGGAAACGGCGTGAATGTTACATTATGTTCACAATACACCAAATATAAAAGAAAACAAAAATTAAACACGAAAGTGTTAATAAAACAAAATGGAACAAAAATAAAATAAGCTGATATGTTCTGTACATTCCATTTTAATTAGTGTTGTTTATGATATTTTGAAGTGTTATTAAATATGGCGAACAACGTACTAGGATAAAAACGTAAAATAAATGAAAAAATATATTTTGTTTGAAACGAGTTAAAACTTGAAGAACTGGATAGCGCCGCAACGTAAGTAAGTGTATTTGCATGTGGTTAGAAAGAGGTGTACCATAAAAAAATAAAACACTAGTGAGATCTTTTGTTTTCGAATCTACATGTCATCTCCAATAAGTATATGATAAACCTTCCGTAGTAATGTAAATAGTACCGATCTACTCCAAACCTATTTTAAGATAACCGAGATACGAAATTCTAGGACACGTTCAAATATTTTAACTTTTTTCTAATACCTAATTATTGTGTTTAAATTACTGAAAAATTTACTTTTTTTTATTTACACACCTTTACATATTAGTGGCGATTTGGGCATTCTGTTTTTGGCGACGGTATTTAACGTATATTCTATAAAACACACTTCTTGCTGTAATAATTTAAATTTTTTTAATATACCAATTCATTTTTTAGCTTCTTACTTTAAAGACTGTCATATTGGAGATGAAAAGTTAGATAGCTGTCTTCAAACTGCACTAAATGATATACGTCCACTTTTTAAACCAGGTAAAGTAATAAAAAGAGTATTTGCAACGGCATCAAATAATATTTTAGGATTACCGCAATATGGAGTAGACCCATTTGATCCTTTCTTCGTCAAAAGGCTAAGATATAAAAGAGGAGGTCCTAATGCAAATATAAATCTTATACTCAGCAATATATCAGAATCGGGGTGGACAGCCTCAAAAATTACAACTTTAAGGTAAGCTTTTGAATCACTTTTTACGATTTTTGCGTACTATTTCTTTTAGGACCGATTTTAAAAACAATAAACTGGTTTATTCCCAAATATTTCCAAATAAGTTTTTAAAAGGGGAGTTTGAAATTGTAGGAAATATACTAGGCCGAAAATTAAATAATGCAGGAACTTGGAACTTAACTTTGAACGATTATACTCAAACGACAACTGTTACTAGAAAACCACGTCGAGCTGAAAACGGGACTTTAATGTATGACACACCAATTAAAGCTAACATAAGATATGAAACCGTTAAAAGTTTAGAAATGCACTTTGGCGATCCATCCGGACAAAGTGGTGCAGTTGGTAAGTATTTTCTGAATGCTAGAAGCTGCGTGCTAAATAAAACCGTTAACATTACCTGCGGTAATAACAGTTCTTAGTTAGTTGCTCTTAATGCTTTGTAGACCAACCCAGATTGATCAATTTTGAAGAACACGCCTCCTTATGTAGTGCTTATTTCCGCCTACCCTTATTGTGAGCAATAACGATGGGACTGGTACGAATCGTTACTGTCTCTTAATGATTTGTATCTTACACGGGCGACATTTCAAGTAAACGACACTCCTTTTGCAATGATAGATTACTTTCAGCACTGAAAGCATTAACTGTAGAACGTGCATTGATCATTAGTACTATTTTCTATGAAAACGACATCTTTTTATGGAGTGCCGGTGTCCTACCTCTATTTTAGGCACTAACTATTAGACCGGTGCGTTTTATTAGTGCTTTATTAGTGCGTCTTAGAAAATTATTACTTGCATCTACACTACCTGCCGCTTCTGATAAAGCTATACCGTCCCTTACAACAGTGGTTCCCTAACCTTGCTAAAAGCATTAGAAAATGCTAAAATTCCGCGCAGGTCAGGCCGTTAGTTTTTTTATAATCCTACCCCCATAGTTCAAAAATAAATTATTTTGTTAACTTTTTTTTGATTTTTGTATGTTAAGTGAACTTATTATTAGTCTCTTGTATGTTTGATTGTTTAATTATTTTTTTTTATATTTTAGCAGGTATGATTGATCAATTAGTAAACAACTCGTGGCCAATCGGAATATTATTTGTCCGAAGTATCATAGATGAGCTAGTAAGTACCGCGTTTTCTGAAATATTCACAAAAGCGTTCCAAAATTTTCCTTTTAATGAAGTTATAAACTGAACTATCTTCTTAATGTTAATGTTTGTTAATAAATATAATGTTGTTTGTTTTGTTTTATTAAAGAAAATAAGTATTTCACAAGTGTTTTACAATTTGTTGTCTTACCTGCGTAATGAATATTCCTGAATAAGTAAAACTCCGGTTTTCCAATAATTGTTCATTTTTATTCTGCTATGGCTTTCACGTTAGTTTGCACACAAAATTTACATCTATTCTTTTTGGTATCTAACTCGAAAGCGGTAAGATGTATAAAACCAGTGAAGGAAGTATTATGTAAGTATTACATAATAAGTTATTTGGTAGTAGCTATGTTTGTATAATTATGAGGAAATAATGTATGTAAGAGCATACCCTACTCACTTAATCTCAGGGGTAGAAACCCTGTGAGAAATAAATATATAAACTACTAACAATTATAATTCTCTAGTGTACGTGTGAAAATGTGGAAATAATTTTTCATATCTATTAGACATGACAAATTCTTTTCACAGTTATCACCGTGTGTTATAAGCCTTGATAGATGGTAGGAATTGTAAACTTAGTATAACTTAGTAAAACCTTCTAGTATACATTAAAATTTAAATTACCAAATGAATGGTTGAGAGTCACTGGTTTGAAAGGAACGGAGTATGCGAGTGCAAATCTTCCAAAAATCAAACTAGAACTTATAAAGTTTTATCTAGACAATTTTCGTTAAAAGGTAAGAGATATTATGTATACTACAGATGTAAGGCATATTAAGTTACAGTGATAAGCTTATTTTTCTGAATTTTTGATGATTGTGGCTGACTTGAAGGACTCGGTTTAATTATGAGGATTTGATGGATACTAATGCGACAGAGATTGATGTGGAAGCTATCAAACCTTTAAAACCCGTGAAAAAATTCCAAACCCCGGTGCGTGGTGGTAATATAAACTACCGTGTTTCCGCGTGCGAGCCAATTGAACTAAGTTGTATTTTAAATTAATTTCTGGATTTTGTTTGTTTTTAATTCATGATTATTTACTTCCTGGTTAGAATACATCACCAGTTTTGTCACTTACGTTTATATTATTGGCTAAAGGAAAGCCGTTAAATTGTTTATTTAAACAATAGTAGCAAAGTTGGCTGTGATTAAATTCCGTTTACATTTATACTTAGTGACATGGAAATTGCAACACCAAGAAAGGGTAGCAATTTTTTGACCAAACCTGGCAGAAACGTAGCAATTGATTAAAACTTGAAAGAAAGAGAACAAAATATAAACATAATCTTTATTAATAATGGGTTGGTTCCCCCTGTTGGTTACACTACTCCACTCGCCGTGGTATCAATTGTAGCAGATGGTCGATGTCCTCGTAAAGTATTGTGTCTCAAGTAATCTTTAATTCGTGCTGTCAAGCTGGCAGCGTCTGTAGATGATGCTGCAAGATTCTCAGTCTCAAACATGCTCGATGGGCGAAAGGTCGCGAGATCGGGGTGGAAATGGCAGGATATTAACATTATCCCCTGCCAGTCGGTCCGGAGAACATCTTGCAATATGGAGACGGGAATTATCCTGCTGCAAAGGGGGGTCTTCCAACTGCTGAAGAAATGGAACAATATGGGAGTCTACCACATATCGTTAGGCGTTCATATTGCCCCGGATGAATACCAAACGAGACCTACTCCTATAGCACCCCATACCATAATCCCTACAGTTTGGTGCACATGCCTCGCAACAGGAAATTCAACATTTCGACGTACCGCACGTCTTCTTTTGACCCTCATGCGGCATCGTGCATCTCCAAACAGAATCGGGATTCATTAGTGAACACCACTGCCTCTCTTGGTGTCTGTGCAGTCAGCCTACACCACTCCAAACGTTGCCGTCGATGTTGAGCCGTTAGTGGTGACACGATGTGACCGATAGGATTGTAAGCCAAAAGCTCTGATACTGCGGTAAACCGTTCGAAGGCTTACAGGACGACCTTCCTTAGCTAACCATTGATTGACGACTGGTCTGGTACTTGAAAATCGGTCTCTGGTTGCTATAGATTGAAGATGGCGGTCCTGCACCTCCTTTGTTCTTCTTCGCCCCCGGTTCCTCTTCTGCGGCGTTCCTGACTCTCCCTAATACATGTCCGACAGCAGCAGCAGCGATGATGATTTGGTTCCGGTTAAGGCGATTTGAGGTTACGAAGAACCACCTTCGCACAATCCAGCAATACGACCTCTGTCGAATTCGCTTAATTGGCGGTAATTTCCACTTTGGCGCACTCTAGGCATGATCACGCCCTCAAATCAAAGACTCACAAGCTAAAACAATCTCGCATAATATACACCTGACAAAATTGTTCGAAAAAACTGAATGAACTGTCAGATAAGCCATTGTCACTTGATCCATTTGAATGAAACTTTAATCAATTGTTACCTTTTAGTAGTTAAACGTTTCTGTCAAGTTTGGATAAAAAATTCCTATCCCTTCTTGGTGTTGCAATTTCCATGTCACTGAGTATATCACGTTATTAAGAAATTTATGCATTTAATCTAGTAAATAATATAATTATTTTATTCTAATGGTATATAAATTAAATAAGATTACGTCCAAAAAACTTGGCATGTGGCACGTGTTGGGACACGTAGAGATTATGTTGATTTTAATTATAAATTTATTTTGCTTAAAAATTATTTTTTGATAAATGTGAAAGTATCATAGGGTTTACATTAAAATGTTATCTTGCTTCAATAAAATGGTTTAAGTTTACATAAGCATGTATAATTCTCGACACACAGTTGTTATATTGACGTCTTGTGTCACATTCACGGCCTCCTACGTTTTCTGTTAGAAAAACTAGTATAATGTCCTTTCCGTTGTGTTTAGACCCCATACATATATTTTTGTAATCAGGATCTTAAACCCTTCCAAACGATATATCACGTGACCTATGTTGCTATTTAAAAGACAATCAAGATGGCGGTCATGCTTAAAATTTATTAATTAGAAAAATCTTTTTGTGCAAAAATATGCGCAAATACATTTAGTTTCAATTCCGAAATTTTGAGTTTTGTACGTTGCACTAGAGCTTTGGTTCCATCTTTAACAGCAACCCTGTATATTTAATACTACACAACAATTAAAAAACTACCATAGCCCTGCACATAATTAATAAAAGTCATGTAGTAGATAAGGTATCTTTAATCAAACATGTTACTAATAAGTACGAACTTGATTGCTATCAAAGTTGAGAGATCTTCAAAAACAAACAAATTCAAATGAATAAGGACCTTTAGGCTACTCAGAACTCATTACTATATACTAGGAATTTCTTTAATTCGTCCCAGTCGACCGCTGATGATGATAGTTTAATTATTGCAACGCATTCGGTGTTTTAAATTTTTTTGTGATCCTTGGGTGTGTTTTGTTTGTAACAGGTCCTGCCATAGTTCCAGTGTTCCAGACATTTCAAGGTAAATATATAAAAAGAGACGTTATCATATTTCAACAAATTGTATGTCTACTTAATCAATTTTTTTAAACTGTTATCATTTATTGATGCCAATAACTGTAAATGTTACTTAACCATTAAACTTATGAAACATTTTGCAACCCAAAGCATGCGCGTTTTATTCATGAATAATAATGGCCGAATTTTGCATTATGTCATATATGAGGGGTGTGTATTTCATACGGAAACACCGATACCGAAAGCATGTTTACCATTTATGAAAGATACCGCCGACAGGATAAACAAGATATTACAGAAAAAAAAAACATTGCAGCGATGGTTATCACCAACAGAAAAATTGGAAATCTATTTTATCGGCAAAAGAAAGTGAAATTGAAATAGAAGGATATACAGATACCAGCGACCAGCAATGAAGACAGCAGTTCAATTCGAATCACGAGGAGCAGAAGTAAAGAGACGTGGAAATAGTAAAAGCTATTTTATCGAAACGTCGTCAATTTATCAAAATGGAGTATGGAGGAAAAAGAACGCGAGAGAACACTCGGAACGAGTTTATGTATAACTATATATATATATATATATATATATATATATATATATATATACTCTTGAATTCGGTAGGTTTCTTCCCAGGCGGTTATGGATTTTTCCGCTTTACTTTTGCGGATATTATTCTAACGTTTCTGTATTCTTATTTTGAATAGCCCATTTCATTCGCATGGTAAGCTTTACACACAATTTTTGTTTCAACTCTATCTTACACACATCTTGCCACGCCCAACCTCACATTTTGTGATGATTACAGATATAGTATATGTACGTCCTCATGTTAACAGGTTTCCTGTATAGGTTCGTTTTAATAATTGTTACCTTCCAACATGCATAAACATATGTAGGCATAGAATGCTATGCAATGGGCTTATTAGCTCATTTCGCAACTTTATATAGACCTTATACATATCGATTAACTATGTTCTATGACGTGCGTGCGTGCGTACGTGCGTGTGCGCATGCGTCTGCGCCTGCGTCTGCGTTTGCGTCTGCGTCTGCGCCTGCGTCTGCGTTTGGGTCTGCGTCTGCGTCTGCGCCTGCGTCTGCGTCTGCGTCTGCATCAGCGTCTGCGCTTGCGTCTGCGTCTGGGTCTGCGCCTGCACCTGCGTCTGCATCTGCGTCTGCCTCTGCGTCTGCGCCTGCGTCTGCGTCTGCGTCTGCGCCAGCGTCTGCGTCTGCGTCTGCGTCTGCGTATGCGTCTACGTCTACGTCTGCATCAGCGTCTGCGCCTGCGTCTGCGTCTACGTCTGGGTCTGTGCCTGCACCTACGTCTGCATCTGCATCTGCGTCTACGTCTGCCTCTGCGTCTGCGTCTGCTTCTGCGTCTGCTTCTGCGTCTGTCTGCGTCTGCGTCTGCGTCTGCGTCTGCGTCTGCGTCTGCGTCTGCGTCTCCGTCTACGTGTGCGTGTGCGTCTTCGTCTGCGTCTGCGTCAGCGTCTGCGTCTGCGCCTGCGGTCGCGTGTTCGTGTGCATGTGTGCGTGTGCCCGTACGTGTGCGTGTGCGTTTGCATATGCCCGTGCGTGTGCATGTGCACGTGCGCGTGCCCGTGCGTGCGCCCGTGCGTGTGCCCTTGCGTGTGTGCGTGCGCGTGTGCGTGTTCGTATGCGTGTGCGTGTGTGTGTACGTGTGCGTGTGCGTGTGCGTGTGCCCGTGCGTGTGCACGTGCGTGTGCACGTGCGCGTGCCCGTGCGTGTGCCCTTGCGTGTGTGCGCGCGCGTGCGCGTGTGCGTGTTCGTGTGCGTGTGCGTGTGCGTGTGCGTGTGCGTGTGCGTGTGCGTGTGCGTGTGCGTGTGCGTGTGCGTGTGCGTGTGCGTGTACGTGCGCGTGCGCGTGCACACCCGCGTGCACACCCGCGTGCACACCCGCGTGCGCGTGCGCGTGCGCGTGCGTGTGCGTGTGAGCGTGAGCGTGCGTATGCGTGTGCGTGTGCGTGTGCGTGAGCGTGTGCGTGTGCGTGTGCGTGTGCGTGCGCGTGCGCGTGTGCGTGCGGGTGTGTGTGTGTGTGTTTGGTGTGTTTGTGTGTGCGTGTGCGTGTGCGTGTGCGTGTGCGTGTGCGTGTGCGTGTGTGTGTGTGTGTATCTGTGTGTATGTCAGTGTGGACTAATGTTAGTATCCACGATGACCCAGAACGAAAATAACTACGTACTTAAAAATTGTATTTAAACCTGTTGATACTCAGCGGCGGAGAGGGCGTGTATTAGGTGTGGTTTATGGCCTTTGTCAAACATTTCTAAAATGGCTGCATATTTCAAAGATATATAACTTAAACGTATCGATTGATTATGTTCTATACAATTTTTTGATATGACGCGCAATTTAGCTGCAAAACAATTCCTAAGGTAGAAGTTAAGTGTTGGTTAACATTTTTTCATCATTTGAATAACGATTGTTTTTATAAGAAAAAGTGTATACGTGTTTTTGGAAAAAAAATTAATTTTACATAAAATTTGATTATAAAGCTTTTTTAATGTAAAGCGGAATAAATGTAGAAATTAAATAAATTGAAAATGCTGAAACTGTATTATCGATATTTTTGTTAATTTGGAATGTTTTTACGTTAACATGTGTTTATCTCTATTATTTCTGTTTTCAGTGTTGCCTGTTTTCGTTATGAACGTATAAAAAGGAAGTTCAATTTTCTTTAGAGTAACTATGGTTACTATAAAGAAAATTGAAATTAAAATTATTACATTTCTTTATATTTAAATTAGCATCTAAATGTCTATTAACCTCTACTTGTCATCAAGTTTTAAAAAGTCTGTAAGACGTAGATTATTGTTTTTGCGTTTACAATGTTGCCTATTTTCGTAATGAACTTATAAAAAGGATTGCATAATTATCCTAAAAAGATGTTATTAAAATTGTTTCATTTCTTTTAATTTACATGTTGTGGGTCGGAATATCGTGTGGTGTTGCATACTAGATATTTTTTTAAGTTAACATGTACTTATGTCTATTAATCTCTATCTGACGTGTAGTTTTAAACGTCATTCTGACAGTTCATTTCTACAATGGTGCCTGTTTTCCTTATGAACGTATACAAAGAGGGCGTGTAGATATCCACAAAAATTGATAATTGAATTTATTTCATTTCTTTTAAGTTTTTAAATTATCATCTAGATGTCTATTAACCTCTGTCTGACAGGAAGTTTTAATCGTCTGTTTGACATATATTATGGTTTTTGTTTTTACAATGTTGCTTATTTTCGTAATAATCTGATTATGAAAGTTGTTGCCTAATTATCCTACAAAAATAGTTATTAAAATCACTTCATTCCTTTTAATTTTCATTTGATAGGTTGGAAGGTTGTGTGGGGTTCCAAACCAGATATTTTTTATTTTTACCTTTCAATCTACGTATTGTAGGTATATAAGGTTATACAATTAACTTTTTTTTCACTATCGCTAAATCGGCTTATTCGCTCATCAGATCGGCCATGATGTCTGAGTGTGTGTGTGTGTGTCTGTGCGTGTACGTGTGCATGTGCGTGTGTGTGTATGTTGTCTGCGTTCGTGCGCGTGTGCGTGCGTACCTGCGTGCGTGCGTATATGTGTGGGCTAATTAGATTTTGGGAGAGATTCATTGGCCGTGAGGAGCGGTTGTTCTATGCATATATTCATAAGGTAAAATTTACGTGTTAGTTCAAGTTTTTTCAATATCTGAATAACAATTAATTTCATAAGGAAAAGTGTAGACATATTTTTTAAATAAAATTTAATTTTACATAACTTTTCTTTATGAAGTTGCTTAATATAACGTAAAATAAGTCTAAAAATTAATTAAACATGAATGAAAATGGTTAAACTGTATTATTGATATCTCACAGAAGCGGGCGGATCTGGAATTTTTTAAGTTAAAATTTATGGATTAGTCTCGATCTGACAACGTTTTAAATGTCATTCTGACATAGATTATTGTTTTTTTTTTGTATAATGTTGCCTGTTTTCAACATATAGAAAAGAGGTTGAATAGCAATCCTAAAAAAAATAATAACAATAAAGTTATAATTATTATAGTTTTTTAAATTAGCATCCAGATGTCTCTTAACCTCTGTGAGACATGAAGTATTAAACGCCTGTTTTACATAGATTATTGTTTCTTTATATAACTGTAAGTAATTCTATGTTTTTTTACTCTTTTTGTTTCCAATTTTTTTTCGATTTGTCGGACACAATAGTTTGTTTATTTTTATGTGTGTTTCATTAAGTTTATTATCATAAATAGTCAAAATTATCGTAACAAGGGTCGTATTTTCAATTTTTGGGAATTCTGGCCATTCTTTAGTGCGCTCTAGCACCGTAAGGGTTGGTCGAAGCAAGAATTATTATGTATAAAACTTACCGAGATTTAGCCCAAAAACCTAAAATAATTGACCAAACCGGGACGTTTTTTGCAAAAAAAAAAACAATGTTCGGGCATAATATCTGTCACAAAACCTCAGATTCGTGTTCAGTGACCTAAGAGACATAAAGAATAAATGTGATTAGAACTGTACCTAAACTTTCCGCTAACTGCCCTTTTTATTCCTTAATTGATAGCCTATAATATATTTACCCTAATCGGCGGCAGGATTGGAAGGTGAACAACGATATTACATAAAAATGTCTCTAATTTCTAAAATACTCAGTACAAGCCATTATGTGCCATACTGTGCAGTTCAAAGAGTGATTAGAATTCAGAAATGATGTAATATAATGTACTGTACATTTTTATTTCCATATTAATTTTTTTCCACTCATAATGTGAACGCAGCTTTAGTAAACGTTAACCACAGCCAAACAATGTATTCTATTTAACAATCAAGGTCGGGTGCTGTACCTGTCCTTTATCGTATAACTTGCTGTACAATTGCGCTACAAGCAGCATTCTCGAACCGTTCTTTTCGGTGTTAGTGTTATATACCAGGTTTATTATTGTAATTTTGTAACAAGAAAAACGGAAGTTACCGGATAATGCGATAATTAATCCAGTAAGAGTGATATGGATGGCTTTATAATTGTGTAACCTCCGTCACTATCCTCCTATCGAGGGATTGCGTTTGTTCGATAACTATATCCAAGAGCGATTCTTTTTATGTTTTGTTGGTGCTTCTGTTTCGCCTGTATCTTTCTGGCTGCACCTTTATTTTTTTATTGAAGACTGTGAGAGATTAAATCAAACTTTACAAGCGCCATCAAAGACAATGATCGTTGCAACACGATTCTACTCTAATCTTTGGCGACACCTGAAGCCGGTGAATTACGACGACCCTCCTGCTTCTAAAGAAAATAAGCCAGACAAGTGAATGTTTAGTATAACCGCTATTCTTTTTTTTTGTGCTTTATGTCGCCGCTTAGTTAATTAATTAATTTTCTCCACTTGCTGTATTCAATGCTTATTACATGTACTACAATTTTTAAAAGGGGTTATTGCGCTTTGTTATACAGGGTAAATTAGGACGAGAATTCATTGTATGAGTTATGTACAATCTTTATTTCTGGTGATCACTAAAAAAAGATTTGCTAAAGCAATTTGTTGGTGTTTAACGCCTGCTTTCTTTATTTTCCTTTAGTTGGATCGTCTATCGCAACAATAATCCACTTTAACCATTTTGAAATTAACCCTTTTAACAATCGCTTTGCGGCGATTGATCGTATTTTCTTTTTTTACTCATACACATAGGTTTAGCACAAAAGAAACGTGATACTAAGATTTTAATAGACGGGCCACTTTGATTTTATTGTTTAAATGCGAGTTTTGTAGACTCGGTACTTATTTGCTATTTGTGTTAATATATATATATATATATATATATATATATATATATATATATATATATATATATATATATATATATATAATATACCGGGTGTTCGTCAAAAAGGACGAGTGCGTTGTTAATTTATTATTGTTGAATATGTGCATTGTTGCAAAGGGTTAATCCTCATATTGTGTTTCATAACACGTTTGATTAATTAAGTGATTTATTTGTATATTTTTCCTCGAATATACGTTATTTATGAACTATTTATGTTACGGTAACTAGTTATATATGTACTGGGGCAAAGGGTTAATCTGCATTCTTGTGTTATAACCTGCTTACTTACTGTCGTACTTTTGTTGATATGTTATGTACAAACTTTTTTAAGCTACAATAAATAATCAGGTTGGTGTAGAGATTACGCTGTCATCCTTTTGCATTGGCTGTGGTGTTGCCTAACCTTTTTTTTTACTTTCTTTGTGATTTTTTTACGAGCACGAATTAAGGTTGGCTCTGGCGTTCTCTCTTTACCAGAGTAAGTACTTAACAATACTTCCAAAGAGAGGGTCGCATCCGGGTTTCTAGTTAAGTTAATCAAGCGATTGTATCGGGAACTGGGTCGATCCCCTGAGTTGAGCTAGCACTTACGCTGGGTACAATCTTGCAGCTTCACTGTAAGAACTATTTCAAAAATACAAGTTTAATGTCTCCAGCATTTATGGGCAAATAAATGGGCACTGTATAACTAACGATGCCGATTCCGCATCAACATCAATGGAAACAATCAGTTCGG
Source organism: Vesta saturnalis (assembly GCA_036346205.1). Taxonomy (NCBI): domain Eukaryota; kingdom Metazoa; phylum Arthropoda; class Insecta; order Coleoptera; family Lampyridae; genus Vesta; species Vesta saturnalis. Next base: position 468,717 of record JARFJB010002349.1, on the reverse strand, counting down.
TAGGTACTCCACATTAAGGAAAGGGAAGGGCCACGTATTTCTTTCCGAGCTCCTTCAGCCACAATCATGGATTCCCAGCATACATACATACATTACGTATACATGTGTGGTGGGATTAAGTGCGGTCAGGATAGGATCGGAAGGAACGGAGTTATGGTTTTGAGGGGAAAAATACTACCCCAGCATTCATCTAAGAAGCCGCACATGGTATGGATATACGCAGTGACCATGCCGCTACATGTGCATGAGGAAAATCCCCTGAAAAAACTCAAACAGGGTAGACGATAACGGGAGGTAGTGAGATAGATCTCATTACCTTCCTCATATGATCAAAGTTTGTACATTAATTCCACTTTGATATTCATCACAAATTCACAACCCCAATATCGTATGAAATGTAAGTGAATCCAATAAAAGAACTAATATTTCGATACCTTCAGATTTGCTTCGTTGATCGTAACAAAATAATACGCATCAGCTGCTTCGCTTACTCCTCAATGTTATTTTCAATTTCGTTTGTACTAATGCGGGGCCATTCAAAGTTTCTTTCATTTGAAACAGAATGTACACGACTTCCTCGGCAAGTATGTGGACGTCAATTATTACCAATTATATCAATCACACCCAATGCTTCAGGTAATGAATGTACACCTTCAGAAGTTGATTGTTTGCTCGATTTGGACATACACCGTTGAACGTTTTAACAGCGTTCTATGAAACTCCATTTTCTTTTCGGTGAATTGCAAAAGGGCGATGATGTTGGCCGCTTCAACCAGTTCTGCACTAGTTACAGTTCCTTTCGGTTTTAGATAAGCGCGTGAGCATATATGAAGCTAATATGACTACTTCCAAATCCGAACACTGTTCATAACTCAAGTCGCACCACCAAATTGTCAATTATTACAATTCCAATTTGAAACTATTATTTAACATTTGCTTAACAACTACTATACACAATTCTCACGACTACAGTAAACCATATGCTGCACTTCTATACTGCCAATTTTCCGTTACCTCGAATGTAAACTTTCATTCAGTTTCATACACCGAAATCACATTTACTTAAACTAAGCAGTTTTTCCACAAAATGACTGAAATTTTACTAATTGAAAAACTAATCCTCTAGGCTCGTGATAACATTATTAGGAAGTGTTTTCTCCATCGACTAGGTACCTATTTTTGAAAAAAAAAACTATAATAAAATAGACACCTGCCGAACTTTTAACGAAAACTATAGTTTTCAAAGTCTGGCCAAAATGGTGAGTTGTTATCTGCCCACTACCCACCATTATATTAATTTTGGCCTGTATTTGGAGTGCAAAACCCTGTATTGATTATCCAGTAGTAGAGATGTTAATTCCGAACACACAAAAACATATCTCTTCTCTCGTAAAACCATGCAGCTACAAAGTTCTTGATAGCTAACAGCTGAAAGAATTCTTATCTTTTCCTGGGGAAAGCAATTTCCAGATCTCAAATCTAATAGCTCGGTGGCAACAAATGTTTTCTTTAGGGCACTGACAAATTGATTTCCAGTGGGGTTGTTGTTCCTGTCCCCCTTAGACCGAATTTTGGGAAACAACTCCAGATGATTTTGGCTGACTTTGTCCCAGAAACCCAATTCTTCTATTGCTACTGAAAATATGAGAACTATCTGTAGTTTTCAATTCCCTTATGTATACCAACATTTCTTGGGAAAAACTGTTTGCTTTTGCATAGTAATATTCACTCAGGGTTTTATTTGTATATACCAAAGCTCCCAGGCGACCGTGAATTAAGAGAATCAAACATATCATTGATTTGCTTCAAGAAGGTGCTTGTTGCATCACTGCTTTGAAACCATGGTAAGTTTCTTTTTCTGCAACAATCTATTGCAACAACAATAAATTCACTGAGGTTCTGGGCTGCCAGTTGCACTTTTATTTTTTGGTCATACCAATTGCTATGACCTTTTGTGAGCTTATTGACAAGCTTCAAAACCTCAGCATCCTGCAGTTTGAACTGCTCAATTATGCAGTTTCATTGAACTGCACTATCACTGCTGAGTAAGTTTCTCTCACCAATGGTGTTCCACGCCAATTTCAGAATGTCGCAAGGATCCAGGAATACATACATTTTTTCATGAGTTTCAGAGTGACCTAAATAGATTCTCAACTCATCGGATTTCAGTGAGCATCCTAGATACGTCGCCATGCTGATATTGGTGAGAGCTCCATCAAAGGTGACAGAACACTGTTACAGCAGTTTCGTGTAACAGTGCCAGGCAACTTGGCACCAGGCCGGTTAGATATTCCCCTGTAATACCTGCTGTAAATAAATACTTCTACTACGGAGTACTTCCATGAACCATTCACACAGTTAACCAGGAATACCCGGGCCTCTTTGGCAGGAGCAGCACTGTCATCATATAAGTCAACACCATAAACATCGTCTACATGCTTTTTCTGTGCCACTTAAGAAACTATCTAACCGACATACTGTCAACCATCAAATACGTTGGGACGGGACCGTCATCATTAGCTTTACAATGCAACTTGATTGTATTGAAAGCTTCACTATAAAATCCTGGCTCAGCAACATGATTTGTACCAGGATACTAATGTAAACGTAATAGACCAGCATGTGTCAAACTACTTCCTAACATACTTGTAGGCACGAGGAGAAATATAGTGTAAGGATAGGGCAAACGCTAGCAACTGGTCATCACACACCCCTGACTCTGAGCCTTTGCAAATTATCTCCTAACAAGGAATTGTGATGTTGGAGAAATATCTTCAAGGAGACAACAATATTCTTCTGACAAACTAAATTTAGCTTTCAAGTCTTCAACCAGTTTTGGGACCATTTCCTTCTTCGTGTGCCTGTTTCTTTAACGTATTGTCTTGATGGTCCCATTGAGATTGCTTAGCCTTTCTTAATTTTCTGGCCAAGGAATGATCACTTCAATCTCCACCCGACCTTGAATGGTGGACGCGGGGATGAAGGTGGCTGTGAAGTGGGATTGGAGGTGTTGCCTTCTTTTTCCGGGGTGCAGGACTTTCTGGCACCTGCGAAGAAAAGAAATAAAAAAAATGGGGATTATATGCGTAAAAAATTAAACACACGAAACATTAATTTTTCTTTAAAATTAACTCTAATATACATCCATACTTGCTCGTTATGTCATTCATTGACCATTTACGTAATACTTTGATGGATCAAGTCACACACTTCTCACTTTGTGTTGTACATTCCTGGTTTATACTTGCATAAAACCTATCAATACTAAGCAATGTAAGGAAAAAGGTATTAGCATCCAACAAGTTAAATAGCTGCACCTATTAATGAAAGAAGTGGCGCTCATTTATTTGTGTATCAACTTACTGGTTTTGGTTGAAGAAAAGATTGCTTCAAGTGTGCCCATGTTAAAGTCCGTTATAACCTGAAATATCTGATGACTTAGTTTGTAAAGACCCAGCAGCCTTTACCAAATTTGTTCTAATTAATTATTCTTTAATTATCCCGCAGTAACCAAATTGCGTAAAGTTAACAAAAGAATGCACAACAAATAATTATTTTATTCCCTCCGACGTAGATTTCAAAAACATCTAATGTTTTTATGTCAGAGATCACACCCGTGTATCAACCAATCACCACATTAGCATCTTTGCATAGAAGCCGTCCCCGTATACCGCGGATCCTCTATAAAACCGCGAGACGCGCTACCATAAAGAATGCTTGTGCGTCGGGCCGTTGCCGCGACACCTTGCTACTCGTGCGCGATCCGGTCCATAGTCTACCCCCTGCTTGTGCGTTGGGCTGTTGCACCGACCGCTTGCTTGTAGATCCGTTCCGCCGTCGCTACCTGCGTGTCGATCTATTCTGCCGACGCTACTGAATAAAGAATATCCTGACCGCGCCTGCTGCTCTTAATAGCGTTATTTAAGAGAACCCGGAATCCTGACCAGCAACCTGATCGCTTACTGCGATAAATCCTGAAAAGCCTAACCAGAATCCTGATCGCTTATTGCGATAACCCAGAAATTAATATCCAGACCGCGCGCATTGCGTACTTAGTTTCGTCGCGTACGCTGCCGAATTGTCGATTATCTCTTACGTGCATCCTGAGCCGTCGCGATACTCGCCGCCGCCTCGCAGACACCCAGATAAACGACGAGCTGTAGAGCCCGGAAGTTATTTCACATTTCCAGTACACACATCAGAAGGTGCCACAATAGGCTGAAAAGCCTGAAGTCATCTTCTACAACCATGCAACCAGGACGATGTCACGGCGGGCTCTAACGCCCAGCCGTCATCTTCTATTTACTCCGGTGGCAAGAATGGTAATCGCTCTAATTCTACCACCCCCTTGGAAGATGCGTCTAATAACATAGGGCGGGTTAGCCCTAGATTCTATTAGACGTCTCTGCATTTAAACAACCAGCACACACCATTATACTAACTATACTAACCAAAAAAGACCCAAAGGTACTCGCAACCGCTAACGTTAATGCCAGAAGCTACTTCCCCATCCTAACCGGAAAGCGCCTGTTAAATTGCACCAACCGCAGTTAAAAACGCTACAGATTGATTGAACACCGCATAGTTCCTTAACGATCTCCCGAAGTCTATGTAACGGTATAAAGTTATTCCTTTTTAATCAAAAGAATAATCGTGTACATAACAAAAGATCATTAATTGTTTAATTTCGATTACGCCGTACTAAAAATCGCGTAAATCAACCACCTCAGTTTAATTCGTTGTTAACAATTAACAATAGGTCAGTGACGAATATACAATCACCTTTTTGTATTTAAATTAAATGCAAAATAAACAACGTTTATAATAACGTGCAAAATTGTTTAAATAATGTACGATTTACCTGGCAGATAAAAACAACTTTTAATAAATTAAAAGTGAATAAGTCCGTAATAAATTCAGTATAAGCTTTATGTAAATACGTTCTAAATTAATTAATCCTAATTATTTAGAGGATAGAGAATTCATTGTAATAAATAATCAATCGCGTACGAACAAGTTGCACTCGATCTGAAAGACAAATCGAGAATAAAAATAGTCATGCTCACTTTACTTTAACTTATTGATTTTCTGAGGAACTGTCCTACTCGAAACGCCAGCTCGGACGTTGACTTGTACTCCCTTAGGTAGGACAGGTAGCATTCCAGCGCAGCGCCTAAGGTCTTTTTTTAGTCAGGACCGATTTTACGATTTTCTAAATAATTCTAGAGTCATTTTTGTCCGGATTGTTGTATAATACGCCTTCAATTGAACAGTAATAATTTATATTTTTACAGAAACGTCTCAGGACCCAGTGAGCCGACCACCTGCAGTCGAAGGGCGTTCTTCCAGAGAGGGAGACCCAAGGGAAGTGTACATATTTTATCCTTTTTTATTATGCATGGAGTTATTATTAATTTTAGGAATGACTTATTTTAGTTCCTTGTTTCTTACTTAGCATTGTAATAATAGCAGAATATACGTTTAAACCATTTTACTCTAATTATTCAAGGTGAACAGTGTTGAGCCTATATACCCCTTATTTACGAAGCACCCCCGTCTTGTTAAAAATAGACACGATTCAGTTAGTTGGAGGCAAATTAAAATAAACCAGTAAAGTGGCTTACAAGTTAACATAACTGCGTACTTATTTGTACGCTGTGACCGTTTAACAGGTAGGGGTGTAGGAGTTGGTATCTACATTAAAAATATTATGTAACTTAAACCTCTTAAATCTGATAAGCCAATTGAACAACTTTTGATAACTGTCAAATTACATAAAAGCATGATTGCATTTGGTGGTACCTGTAAGCCACCGAATTGTGATTATATCTCGTTTATAGACTCAACAGAAAATAGTACATGTCCTATACTATGATACTATTTTTTGGTTGGGTGACTTAAACATAGATTTGAATAGGCACAGTGCTGCCACAAGTGAGTTTAATTCACTTCTTATGATTTTTATTCGGATCAAATTATTGAAGAACCTACACACATGTCTCAATCCACCACGTCACTACTAGACGCTATAATAAGTAACGGCAAAGAAATTGTTTACAAACAGGTACTACAAACAGACCATTTATTAACATACTGTATTGTGTCTACATCTACTTTCATCAAATTACAAGATTTTATAATTTACCGAGATTTTAAGTATTTTGATTACTACCATTTACAATCGATACCTTGGCGTAGTATCTACGATATACCTTCGATCGAACTCTTTACTTAACATTCATGGTCCTTATAAAAAATTGCGAATCACAAAATCTCATTGTCCCTGGTTAACAGGCGATATACGAAAGTTAAGGAGAATACGAGATACTGCTCTCGCTAAATTTAAAAGAACTAAACTAAACCAACACTGGGAATATTACAAAACGTTACGAAATAGTGTCACTACTGCTATTCGACATGAAAAAAAAACTTATTTTAATCATCGTGATAAATCGAAGAACTTCAAGTTGGTATGGAAATGTATTTATAAGTTAATTTCATAATCAAAAGATAGTAATAATGAGTTACCAGAACATCTGGCGAACTCTAATAATATTAACGACTATCTTTTTAAAGCTGTACTTTCCATTGCTTACAATAATCAAGCTCAAACAAAATTTTATTTAGATCATTTAACACCCGAATTGAACTCAATTCAAGCATTTCAACCAGTTACTGAAAATGAAATATTTGATATAATTTTAAACCTGATGTCAGAAGCTACTGGTGTAGATCGTATTAACCTAATGGTGATTAAGTTATATGTATCGTACCTTCTTAAAATTATAACACATAATAATACATTTTTTCTTATACCATTCTGTATTTCCATCGCAATGGAAATCTGCATATGTTATTCCCTTGACCAAGAAACCAGTTCCCTCTAACGTTAATAATCTTAAGCCTATCATCATCTTATCAATCCTATCAAAGATTGCTGAAAAAGTTATAGATAATCAAATTAGAAAACATCTAACGCTAAACAATATTGTTTCATGCACTCAATCAAGGTCTAGGTTTAATTGCAGTTTCTGCCCTGCTTATCGAAAATTGTAGATGACATAATTACACAGATAGATAAAGGTAAGACAAAAATGCATGTACTGCTAGACTTATCAAATGCTTTTGATTCTGTAGATCACTGCACGCTTCTCGCTATACTAGACTACATCGGTATTAGCGAATCTGCAATTAACCTTATTAAAGACTATATGTCTAATAGGCGCCAACCTGTAAAAGTTTCAAATAATATATCATCTTTTCAACATGTGACAAAGGGAGTTCCGCAAGGCTCAATACTCGAACCACTTCTGTTTGTCATTTATACATCTAACTAAGCTTCTAATCTTCAATTCTGTCAGTTACACTGTTACGCAGATGATACTCACATTTACTAGTCATTTTTTCCATCATTAATAAAGCATGTAAATATATAAATGAAGACTTAAGCAAATTAGTAAATACATATTCTCATTCACTTAGAGTAAATTCCAAAAAAATCTGCGGCAATGTTATTTTGTAGACCAAATAATCGTCATGAACTCATATCTAAGGTAAATGTATTCATTAAAGGTGAAGCAACAGAATTCAAGGATGTAATTGACAACTTATGATCTGTCCCACTACAATTTGTATTCCTCATTTTCGAGTATGTTTTAGGGTGTGTATTTGTAATATGGGGTGTGTGCTTGTATGAGTTGATGTTTAACTACTAATTCTTGATGTATGGTATTTGCTGCTGTATTGTCTGTCTGTATAGTCTGTACCTGCAAGTATTTTGCATCCACCTGTTATGTGGTGTATTATTTCTTTGAACCGATTCCATCGCCTGTATGTGTCTGTGTCTATGGTTTCCTCGATAATATGTTTCCTGTAGTTTCTAGTGGCTTAACCATTATCCTGTATTGCTAGAACGAACCCTTCTGCCTCTGGAAGAGTCCTGTTGTGAGCCATTTATATGACATTTGTTGGTCAGTATTTGGGTTTTGCATGATGTTATATTGGTGGCCATGTAATGTTTTCTTCGACCATCTTTCTCTTTGTGTTCCTTACTGAGAGTACCTATGTCCGCTTGTACGTTTTCTTGTCTTAAGTTAAGTGGTGTGTATTCTGTGTCCGCATTAACGATGGATTGGTGGAGTGACGTTATTTTGTTGTGGAAGTATTTGCTTAATTTTACTATTTGTGAGTTTTGTAGCGCTTGTATGTTTCAGTCCTCTTTCACCTTCTCTTCTGCTCATTGTGACCCTTTCACTGCTTCAATTTGGGTGCAGTTTGCGATGTTCTGTGAGTTTCGTTCTGTTTAATCGAATCAGTTGTTCGAGTTCTGTGTTTGCTCATTTAACTATTTCGAATGAGTACATTAATACTGGTATGGTATATGTATTTATTGCTTCAAATGTGTTTTTGGAATTGAATTTTGATTTAGGTATGAGTGTGAGTCTGTGTTTGTATTTCCTTTTGAGTTGTTGTTTAATGCATTTTTGCGCGACAGGTACTTGGCTTTTAGCTCTTAAGATCTGTCCTGTTCCCTATATTATTACATCCCTCACATTCACATAAGAGATGCTTTACTGTAATAATATTCTGGCAATGATCACATTGCTCTTGCCTGGTTCTTGATAGTATATGGATAGACGTTAACCTGGTGTGACCTAACCTCAATCTCGTAAGTACTGATTGCTTCCTTCTGCAGAATGATCGCTGGTAGTCATACTTATTAATATTGGTCTTAATTTCTTTTAGTTTGGCGCTGCATATTTCCATTGTCTTTGCAAGGCTTGTTTTACTTTTGTTTTTATCTCTTTTAGTGTATCTTCTGGCATTATTTTATATTAGGAATATATTACTTTTGATGTATTCTATGTACCTTAATCCCATCCATATAGCGTCCAGTTCTGCACTAAAGATTCCGGGAGTATGTGGCAATGTACAATAATGGAACTCTCCGTCTGAGTGAATAGCCGAAGCTATACCATCTTTAGTTTTTGAGCCGTCTGAATATAATACTGTTGCATTTTGGTACGTATCTCCTATAGTGTATAATGTATTTTTATAAATTTCATTACTAATATTTCCTTTTTTGTAATAATAATAATTTATTCATTCAGTGATCACAGTTGATATAGGATATGTCAATAAAAAGAACCTAAAGATCCTAATGCTGCTAAGAGGGGAATAAGAGGTATACATCCACCACGTTTTGTTGTATTGTGGCTGTTAAAGATGATCGAAGTTTACCACCAACACGACGTCTCGCTAAAAGGATTGATTTGTTAAAGGAAATTGCTCTGTTTCTAGAAGCACGCTTTCTTCGTCGCAATTTGCTTCCCATTCCCATTGTCCGTTTTCCTTTCATTATACCGGCTATGGTTAATGCTACAGCCCTTTCTCCAAGGGAGACGTTTGTGGAACGAAATCTATTCCAAGCCTTTTGTTGCAAAGTTTTATCGGCTATGTGGCGCTGCCTTAGATCGTTGGACTGGGAGTATGCAATATCGTGTTCTTTACACGCTTCGTCCAATTCGTTAATACCCGTATCACCGCGAGGTAAGTAAGGTGAGTGGATAGGATACGCAGGTAGCGTTCAGTGCATGGTCATCACAAATGACTTTGCTAATGTATGAGATGACTGGCCTTGGTATTGTATAAACTTGTGGGACCTCGAGGATGTAGGACATACGAGTGGCCTTCCTGGTTTGTGAGCTTGGTAAAGTAGGCCGTTGTTGTATAACCTTGGGCGTGTGGGGCTTTGTGAAGGTAGGTCAGACACTGCAATTGTGCGACCTTGGTCAGGTGGTAGCCTTGATAAAGTGGTAACCTTGGAATTCTGGTGTGTTTCAAAAGTCTCCTAACTTACCTACTAAACACACCCTACATAATATAGACTAGATCTATGTAGCTCTAAGTTATGTGCTTTATATTCCAATGTGTAAGGTCCATGACGAGTTTTATAACTATGATGTTTATTTAATAATTGAAAATCATTTATATTTGTTTTAACATATAAAGGCATTTCTAGGATGTATATGCATGTTACAGTCAAAATATTATGCATTATAAAACATTGCTTACAAGACTGTATCCACTTTAATTGAAACATAACGTGAACAGTTTTCTTTTGCATTACAGAAACCCTTTTTGTTAAATTTGTTTTGCTCCAAAAAAAAGAATACCATATCGTTGAATAGCTTCGACGTTAGAATAATAAAACATTGCTACACAAAGCCACTAGCCTCTTCAGAGCAAAACAATACCTCGCTATTTTCTTACATATGTAATTGATATGAATGTTCAAATCTAACGCAAGATCAATGTAAACTCCAAGTAATTTAAAACTTCCAACTTGCCTAATGGAATTATGGTTAACATTTAAATAGAGACTTGAGTTATCGTTGCATCTAAGAGGATGAACTTGCATAGTTTGTCATAGATTACTTTCATTAAATCACTAAAAGCAGTAGTTGTAGAATACTTTTCTCTAAATCAATGCTGACACTACAATCCAGCTGGAGTTCCGGCGCGTTGAAGACCAACGGAGGAGTTTCCGTGTATGCATTTTAGTACATATTCGGAAATTTAATTTTATAATTTAATATACTATGTTTTATCGCTACTCTAGTGGGTTTTGTTGTAGAGGATTTCTTGTCATGGATTAAGTCCGTCTTTGTTGGTTCAAATAGTAATTCCTTTAAGAGATGATATTTTTAACGCGTATTTAAACATGTTTACATATATTGGATAGTTTAGTGGCATAACTCCTCTCTCTCAACATACAGAGGAATATGGATTCTTACGAAAAGCTCCAGTTACTATTCGTAGCCCTTCGAGTTGTTTCGATTCAAGGTTTTTTTAGATAGCGTAGATAATACACCCACAATTTATTCTTTTTACCACTGAGTTATAGAATTTAATGAAAGTATGTCTATTTGCGCCCCATTTAAGGTTTGCAATGGAACGCATTGTATTTAATAATAGTATGCACTTGCTTATCAATAGTTATATGTGCTGTTTCCATAGTAACTTTTCATCTAGCGTTAATCCTAAGTGTATCGAACATTCAGTTTTTGTTTTCTTCCTATTTTTAGGTTTAGTTCTTGATCGCATTTTCTTAAAGTGCAGACACGCGGTCTTCGTATTAGATAAGCTACAACCTACTTTATTTGCTTGTTGTAACAGTCTATTTAGATTTATTTGTAAATGTTGCTGTGTCTGTTTCAAGTCCTTGGATGCATAGAAAATTACACGGTCGTCTACGTACCGGGAGGACCAATAAGCCGATCCTCCGGCTATATCTCCAGAACTGTTTATCGTACAGCTTTGGGAAAAAAAATTTCCTTAGTAAAAACGGCCAAAGGAAATCGCTACAAATAACTTTCAAGTTTCTAGCTTTACCGCGAGAGGACATAATCTTTATAGAAAAATTTAAAAAACAATTTTTTTATAAAATATGTCCAATCATACTAGGTATTAAATAAGTAAATTAATATGATGCATACTTTCTGCACAAATTTTGTTAAATACTTTTTCTCCATATTTTCAAAAAAGGGGGGGGGGGATGTTTGTATGAATAAATGCCTATAACTTTGGATTGGATCAACCTATTTTAACGAAATTATTCTCATTCGAAAGGGCGTAGATGAACCAATTACATCTACTATAAAACAATTGCATTTAGTTTTAATTGTGGTAGATGGGGGGCACTTGCAAATACACAAAATTAAAATTTGTCTGTCAAAATTTTTAAATGGAAACATAAGTATTGTAAATTACAACGAAAACTGATTAAATTTCTAACAAAATGGCGCAAACCGCACGTCGATATCTTTTGTGTAACTTGAAATATAAATAAAAACGCGTACACATACGTAACTAGTATTGGCTCACTCTGTATTATAACTTAAAATAACAAAATATATGAAAAGAAAATCACACACATTAAAACTTAACGTCCAATTAAATGTTCAAAATGTTTTCCATCATTGTCCACACAAAGATGAAATCCATCGCGGGTAGACCTAACAGCTGCTTCAATCACAGCTATGGATACACTATTTATTGCGTTTCTAATGCGTTGTTTCATGTCTTGTCGCGTGTTTGGTCGAGTTTGAAAGACTAACTCCTTCAATCTTCCCCATAGATAAAAGTCTAGATATGTTAAGTCTCGAGATCTAACTGGCCATGGAAATGTACTTCCCCTTCCAATCCATTTATGTGGATATCTTAAATTCAAATAATCTCCAACTCGCCTGGAACTGTGCGCAGGACACCCATCATGCTGAAATATTACAACTCTTCTTGTCTTCTAATAGAATAGGCAATTCATTTTCCAAACAATTGAAATATGTATCGCCATTTAAAGTTACTTCAAAGAAATATGATCCTATGATGTTTCCATCAACTATACCACACCAAACATTAAGATTCCACCTACCTTGAAGCTGCACTTCGTCGATCCACTGCGGATTTTCTTCAGCCCAATAATGCATATTATGCAGATTAACACCACCAGCACTACTAAAGGTGGCTTCGTCTATCCACAAAATATTTGATATTATATGCGATTGTTCTTCCAGCATACCTAACATGCAATTGCAGTAATCCAGCCTTGCATCGAAATGCCCCTATCATGTACAGCTTGGTGAAGAACTACATGATAAGGATGCAGTCTAAAAACATAGAAACACAAATATTTTTAAGGAAGGAATGAAATGATTACAGTGCCATGTTGCCGTTTTTATCGTAATATGAAAATAAAACAGATGAATCTAAAATTTAAAGGGGATTAAAATTTTCAAACTTAAACGTGCAGATCATAATATTATAAGAAACCTACCTGTTATGATTTAAAATCCTAAGAACGGTAGTTTTTGGTATGTTTAACTCTGTAGAGATTTGCCGACTACTTATATGTGGATTCTGTTGAACTAAAGCAAGAAGATTGATTACATTATCTTCGGTCACACCTACAACAGTCCTTTATAACAAGGACGATGAAAGCTACTAGTTTCTCTTAATCTTCTTGCCTTTTAAATATTTCTTTGCCATAAAGCCTCCTGTCAGGGTATCTTATGACATATATACGTGAAGCTATAGCGGAATTTTGATGATATTCGAAATAAACTCCAATCATATCATACAATTCGGCATTTGATATACTCATTATGAATTAATGCTGATTATTTACTGATATTAGTAATATTAATATCTAATTAAGAAATGTTATATTCGAGTTATATACTAACACTTCTTAAAAAGATCGCAATATTTTGACTACTGTCAATAAATAAACAATTTGAAGCCCCTGTCAACTTTATTTCGCAGCCTTCTTAGTTTAATAAATTCTGAAAGTACTGGCATATTTTGTTCTTTTAAATTATAATACAGAGTGAGCCAATATTAGTTACGTATGTTTACGCGTTTTTACCTATCTCTCGAGTTAGACAAAAGATATCGACATGCGGTTTACGCCATTTTGTTACGAATTTAATCAGTTTCCGTTGTAACTTACAGTACTTAGGTGTTTCCTCTTAAAAATTTTAACATAGACAAATTTAAGTTTTTTTTATTCGAAAGTACCCTCTATCTACGACAATTAAAACTAAATGCAATTGTTTTATAGCAGATGTAATTGGTTCATCTACTCCCTTTTGAATGAGAATATTTTCGTTAAAATAGGTTGATCCAAACCAAAGTTATAGGCATCTATTTATACAAACATTCCCACTCCCCCCTCCCTTTATTTGAAAAAATAGAGAAAAAAGTATTTAACAAAATTATGCATCATTTTAATTTACTTATTTAATACCTACTATGATTGGACATATTTTATAAAAAAATAGTTTTTAAATTTTTCTATAAAGATTATGCCCTCTAGCGGTAAGGCTAGAAACTTGAAAGTTATTTCCAGCGATTTCCCTTGACCGTTTTTACTAAGGTAATTTTTTTTGCCAAAGCTGTACGATAAACAGTTCCTGAGATATAGCCGAAGGATCGGCTTATTGGTCCACCCGATACATATTTTACCTAGAGTAAAACCTATATCTTCTATTAAGGTATTAATTGCTATGGCAAACAGTACCACACTAAGAGATGAACCTTGTGGTATACCATTTACTTGCAAGCGAGGTGTTGATAAAGTGTTTGCAAGTAGCTTATAATGACATTTTTCCTCTGATTTTCCACTTAATCGCGGTTTTAGTAATCCCACGCCTCCAAGTTGTGTCGTAAGCCTTCTGTATGTCTAAAAATACTGCGACCACATGTTCTTGATGAGCAAAAGCATTTTGGATGTACAACTGTACAACTAGTTGGTGAATTGCGGATCTACCTTTTCTAAACCTCATTTGAAAATTGCTTAAAAGATTGTTAGCCTCTTAAATGCCATATTAGCCTAAATGCTACCATTTTTTTTAGTAATTTTCCCAAACAACTGGTTAATCAGATAGGGCGATAATTTATGGGGTTATCCAACTCCTTTTTATTTTTGGGTATTGGAATTATTTGAGCCTCTGTCCATTTATTTGGGAAGGTTCCTTGTTGCCAAATCGAGTTGTACAGCTTTAATAATTTAGTTTTGTATACTTGATTAATCTCTTAATAAACACAAAAGATACGTTGTCTGGCCCCACTGGCGTGGCCTGTATGTTTTTAGAGCAGATTTCATTTCTTGGAGAGAGAAAGGTAAGTTATAATATTCATCTGACGCGTTTATAACTATTTCGGTTTGTTTTTCTCTGTCTTTCATTAAATTGAATTGAAGATTGTAGTTGACACTACTGCTTACATCCTCAAAATGGTCCCCCATACATTCGGCTAACTCTTTGGGCTCATAAACAGGTATACTAGTATGGTTTAGTACGGGTGTTTGTGATGTAAAATTTCTGCCCATGATTGACAGTATTTTATTACATATTGTTGATACAGGTGTATCCGGAGTGAGAGATCCTACATATCTTTCCCAACGTTCTTTTTTCATATTTTATTATTATTGTTAGTGCTAATAATATTATTATTTTTTGAGGAGGGGAAATCCTTTATAGACATCATCGACTGATTGCGGTGATAGTATGGGAGTCTCCAAAATGGCATACCCACTAACACCCCTCCTCGGTGCATCAGATGCTGAGGGTATTAACACCATACTCTGTACTTATGTAAACTGAGAATTATACTAAAATGGATGTATAGGTATATTAACCTTTATAGCATTATGCGCAACCACAGGCTACACCTCTATAGTTTCTCAAACAGGTGGGTCGCCTTTAAGAAGTTTAACGTTTCCCTCATTTTTTCCTTTTTCTTTCAGATTTTGAGCATACCTGTTTTGAGTATCCCAGATCCTTCTCTGTTCGGAATACTTTGGACACTCGTATACTAGGTGAGTAGTGCTTAGCGGAGTTTGAAACTCGTCACACATTGGTGGCTGTTAGGCACTTAACAAGTGTTAATGTGTGAGCGCCGTATGACCTATTCGTAGCTTATGCACCATAATTTCATCTCTTCTTGATAGGCCCGTTACCTCTTATCATACTCTTGCTTCTGATTTTATGGATCAAGGTACTGTGTTATTTTGGTCCCAGGATTGCTGTCATTGCGTTATACTCATTTTCATTATGGCAATCTTTGTTAGGGTCTCATTTCCCTCCTGTTACTCAATTACCCTTTCACAATTTACCCTACATGAATATTCTTGTACCCTTATGGCAAACGGTCGAGTAATTGTAGGTCAGCTTTCGTATAGGTTATTGGCCTCTGCAAGTAACTGGTTGTTGGGGTTACTTGGTGTAGACTTTAATTTCGTTACATATGTCAGCATCGGCATATTCCTCATGAGGTCTAAGGGAATCATGCCTAATTCGCAGTGGAGGCTGCTAATAGGGCTGGTTGGAAAAGCACCTACTCCGTATCTGATGCCCAAGCAGTGCACCACATCTAGCTTTTGTAGGATGCCCTTCCGGGCCGATCAGTAGACTGTTGAACAATATTCTAGTGTCGACAAGTGTAACGGTATAAACGGGTGGTAGAACGGGATTACAGATAAATTGGCCTTTTTGCCCCGACTAGCCAGCGTCTGGGTGTAGGTCAGATGT
The DNA here is from genome assembly GCA_036346205.1 of Vesta saturnalis. Lineage (NCBI taxonomy): Eukaryota > Metazoa > Arthropoda > Insecta > Coleoptera > Lampyridae > Vesta > Vesta saturnalis. The sequence continues at coordinate 452,626 of JARFJB010002349.1, read as the reverse complement.
TAAAAAAAAAATTGCACATCCAGAATAGTAAATCTTACGTAAGTCACAATAGGGGATGGAGACAAAATCAATTCGGTTTGGGCGCCAGAATGTTTGGTAGTCAAAATAAGGGTCGTCGTGCCAAAATTACGAGTACATAGCGTGTCTAAACATACAAAAAACATACGCTTACCTATCCGCAATCAATCCCAGGTGTACTGGACAGCAACTCAGCAAACTACCTGAAATCGGGCTTCAAAAAAACACTACACGCTTGTCAAATAAAAGCGTGATAAACACTCAATAACGTTACGTTACTACACCTCAGTGTAATAAATTAGGCATTAAATAATAATCAAAACAAAACAACAAAAAAAAATAATAAGCTATAGAATGAACTCTAAACTGAATTAATACTCAACTAAAAATCAAATAAAACACTAAATATTAAGAACGCTATTACTCAATAAAGCAAAAAAAAACTAACCTCGTTACGTTAAAAACTAAAACACCGGTAACTTGCAATTTGCAAAAAAACTCTTATGTAACACAAAAGGGTTTCCACATAATTAAAACACATTTATAAAACCTAACAAAACTAATGAAATAATAATAAAAGGATAAATATAAACATACGATAATGCGTATAAACAAAAGAATAAATGCTTAAAAGGCGACAGGATGTCTGATCAGAATACTGCTTTTACGCCAGTCTAAATCGTTTAACCTATATTTATAATTCGTGGATAATATACCCACACTACAATAGGGTCGATTGCCCTTTAATACCAAAGTAAAAAAGTGTGAAGGCGGAGCGTCAAAACTATAATTAATTACGCTAAACAATTTCAAACAACAACTTACTTTAACAAAAAAAGTGACCCCCGCTTTCAAACTTTCATAAACACAAAAAAAATAAATCGAAACACAAAAATCTTCAAAATTTTCAATAAAAAAAACACAATATTATATTACCTTACGGTCTAGAATTACACCTCTTCTGTGTTACAATATAAGTGGAAGATAACCAGGTGGTCGGTTACGGCTATGACGGAAATGAACTCTTCCTGGTCTGGCAAAATGATGAATGAAATGTTGACTATTGTTCTATGATACACAAACAATTCTTGGATTGATTCGCGTTAAATTGTTATTGCATAAATTCAAAACTTCTTTTAAAATAAAATAATTTTGAGCGCTCCAATTTACTTGATAATTTTTGCCTTTAATTGGTTTTATTTCCACTAATAATCCAAAATGTGAATAACTTGATTTAATTAAATATAATTTTTAATATATTGCGAAAGTTTCTTTATCTTTAAATACGCTTTGTACGGTAAATAAGAGGCACTTGGAAGAACGATGATTTTAAAATCCGCAGAAGCGATATGAACCAAAGAGGTCACTGAAGCACTATACAACACGACGATGTCCTCTAGGTAACTTTACGTAAAACCGAAATCGGCACTAGGTATTATCCTTTGGTGATGAACAATTTTAATAAATCCCTTTCACATATAATCTTCAGGAGTAGCTAAACTACCCTTACTACACAAAAAAAAAGTACGTTCGTTAAACACCACAAGGTCCAAAATTTCAACGTTCTAAACCACCCCTTAAAGCGTAACACTAAACGGCAACGTATACTACTGAAAGCCGATCAGTTTCAGAATCCCAAAATTATTCACAAAATCCATCTTTGAATTTTGAATCCCACTACTCATAAAAATCTTATCTACTTTAATTCCACCAATTAAAAAACGGAAGGGAAAATAAGGTACCCTGATACACAATTCGTTTCCGTCCGTAAGGACTCGGTAAATTTTCCAAAACTAAACGTCAGCAAGAGTATCCTGTACAGCCTCTATGTTTACCTTAAAGTACGAACAATAAGGCCCACATGTAATCTCTATGACTCAAAACCAGCATATTCACTATTACACTGAACAACTATACTTAAGCGTCTTTATGGCGCTAACGTGACATCATACACAGATAAACCTATACTATTTATTTAAATTACTTAATTTTCTAAGGAAATCAAACGAAATAAACCTTAATTAAACTTATAGACCACTATTTACAAATAAGCGTTAATCAAACTTCTATAAACGAGGAATAATAAGGAAAAACAACCTAAATTACAAAAAAAATAATTCACAAACAAAGAATCTAAAGCTCACCATACACCTACCATCCCTAAAGGTCGCTACACACGTTAAAACAAATTTACTATAAAACATAATTTGACAACAAAAAAAAATATGTATATACGGAATCTAACTAAGTGCATAAAACTATAAACAAAATTACCCAATACGTATACAGGGTGTTCAAAATACCCTGACACAAGATCAAACTTTGATAGATGCTGAGTAGACTCTTGGTGTCGGCGCCCCATTTAATGTGTGTAAGGCATTTTACCACGTTCATTTTGGCTTTGCACTTACTAACGAGAGCATTGATATGCTGCCCCCAAGTAAGCTTCCTGTCGAAAATCATGCCAAGGAATTTGGAATTGTCGTAGCAAGCCATAAGGGTCCCGTTCAGGTACAAGAGCGGATTGTAGTGCAGTCTTCTCAGTCTGCAGAAATGGACGCATTGTGTCTTTTCAACCGAGAACTGGAAGCCGACTCTTAAAGTAGCGGTTGTTATTGTATCAATCGCTGTCTGCATCTGCGCTTCAGCTGCTCCAATAGTTTTTCCCGTTGTCAGGAAGGCGACGTCATTTGCGTACATATACTTTGCTGCCGCACAATCAACGCCATTGCAAATTTCGTTGATGGCAATATCAAAGACAGTACAGCTTAGTGTTGAACCATGTGGTACGCCGATAAGTATATGAACAAAATACAAAAAGATAATTAAACAAACGATGCTTTACTTAAAATATTACTGATAGTTATCACTATATTTATCACAGACTTATGACTTTTGTGATCCCCTATCAGCGGATTGCTGAGAGGTCACATCTGGCGTCTTGGGTGGCAATAGGGGTCTCTCCTTTTGTCACCCTTTCTTTTTCTTTTTCTGCTGCGAAGAGAGATCCTCAATACGGTCGGAAGCAGACGACTCACTTATAGTGGACGCACTTCATACCCTCTTCTCGGGTTCTACAGCCACCATCGGAGATTTTGGGAATTCACTTTTTAATGCTTTGACTAATTCCGAAACAAGCTCCTTTACTAAGAGGCCGACTTCCAGTTTCCTTATTGCTATCTGGGTATATAATATCCCCTACCACTACCACTACCAATTTTTCAGCATCAAAATAACTTAAATTGTCCTTTACCTTCAGTTCCTGGGTGGAAACCTCCTGCTGATACACAGGACATACCTGTGAACGAACAGAGTGGTTGCCCCCACAATTCACACATTGGAGTGGCTCCTCACAAGGAGATCCTTCATGCATCAATTTTCCGCATATACACACCTGTTCTCATGTATATCTAAGGGATGTATCGCCATACTTCTGTCACTTAAATCACCTCAACGGAGCTGGAACATACAACCGTACTTCTAAGGAATAAAAAGCGACCTTTATCTTTTTGGGCAGAACCACCGTACCGAAATTAAGAACGTGGTTTGGCGTGACTTTTAGTGCACCGTCCCTTCGCGTCTTTAGTCGTCGTACCTCAATCACCTTTCGATCTGCCATTTCCTTTCTTATCTCCTCTTCTGTACAATTAAGCAGGTCTGGACAGAAGATGACACCTCGTGACCTATTCATGGTGCTATGCGGCACAATATCTATAAGCAGTCCCATAAGGATGTTAGTACTCTACATGAATTTAGACTGTTTCTCTATTCGTGTTTCTATCAGGATCCCATCCTTTACCTTTTGACCATCTTCAAGTTTCCAAATACACTATACATTGCTTATCAAGAAAGAACTCATCTTATCAAAGTTGAGTCCATATTTTCTTTTAACGACTAGATACCGGGATGAACCCGTCACCTGACTCGCTCTCCTGCCATCGACAAGAGGGGTTTGGGGGTTACACTGCGATAGCGGTGACCCAACCGCTCTCATTTCAGAGGATGGGTCCTCTTGTTGAGTTTAGGAAACGTACATTTTGTTCCCACAAAACTGGAATAAATATATGTCCACTGTAGCAGTGCTCCATACTACAGTAAGACTATATACAACGAAGTTCGCCATTCTCTTCGAGGTTTGGCCGCTAGCGACTGGTCTACCCCCAGCCATCCATCCCCTCGGCACGGTCAACCTTGGGATTAGGTTTTCTTATAGTGGTTCCCTTCCACGCGGTCTCCGCGGTTAAACCAAAACCCCCGGTCCTCAGAGGCCTGCGTACACCAGGCAAAAAAGTGTGATCCTGGTGGTCGTTGCAGCCTCTTACAGATTACGGTTTCTTACACTCTGATGGTCGAGTATAAGCCTCTCTCGTTTGCCAGGATAAACATGTTGCCCAGGGATGACCGACGTGAAGGTGAGGATAGGATTCTACCCCCCATTATTATTTTTATTGTAATAATAATAAGTAAGCCTTTCTCACTTGCCATGATAAACATGTTGCCCAGGGAGCACCGACGTGGAGGTGAGAGTAGGATTTTGCCCGCTATTATTATTCTTATAATAACAGTAATAATAATAATAATAATAATAATTATTATTATTATTATTTTTTTTTTTTTTGTGACAGGTGGGGAAATGCTTCTTATGCACACACCGGGGGAATAACCGAGTGTGGGGCTCTCCCGTTTCCAGGTATACCCACTAAAACCCCACCTTTGGCGTCGGCTTCTGGGGCCATTGGCCTTTATACTTTTCTGTTATAACGATAATAGGAAAAAAATGTCACAAGTAAGAATAATACTTATGCATTCATGATTTGGTTTAAACTTTAATGGAACTATTTACAATTTATCCAATTTACCGATTGTTCGCATAAATTTTAATGTATTCCTACACTGTTCGCTGTTTGTCAAGTTGGCGTCCCATATTGCACTAATAGCGAATAGGTTTCGTTGTACCACATACTGGTTACAATGGCAAAGTAAGTGTACGGGAGTCAAACCTACTCTACATCTCTCACATCTTGGTGGCTCTTCACCCGCTAACAAGTAGCTATGAGTGAGAGCAGTATGTCCTAAGCGAAGCCTATATAACTTTATCAAACTGCTGCGTTGTATATCGAAGTGAAATAACGGCTTAAGAGTCGGTTTAACTTTCTTTAACGTAGTGTTGCTTTCCGTCCATTGTTCCTGCCAGCGCTCACATACTCGGTTCTTTACAAATTTTTGTCGAACTTCCTTCGTCAAGTTGGACAGGTCCTCATCGTTTGGGTTAAGATCTCCAAGTTGTTCCCTTGCTCTTTGGCCGATTGATCTACATCTGTATAGTCTTGTATGTCTAGTGTCATCAACGAGCATAGCATAATTTGGATGCCCATTGTCCAACGATGCTTTTAGGTAATAGTTAACTATTATCTGTTTCCGACGGAAAGCAAGAGGAGGAATATTCGCTTCGACGCAAAGAGCACTGACTGGTGTTGTCGGAAAGGCTCCTAAGGAGTACCTAATAGCAAGGTTTTGTACCTTATTGAGCTGGTCCAGCAATGTTTCATTACACGTAGAATACACTTGACACCCGTAGTCTATTCGAGACAAAATTAGAGCCTTGTAGATGTCAAGAAGTGTTTTAGGTGAGCTCCCACTTCTGGTGCAAGTACTAAGTATATTCAATAATTGTCTGCTGGAAGCTATAAGACTTTCGAGGTGTCTATTCCATCTCAACTCGCTATCAATAGTGAGCCCCAGAAACTTTATCTCTTGAGTTATGCTAATTATTCTGCCATTCATGAGCAATACTGGACCGTAGTGTGGTCTCCTAAGTCGGCAAAAATGTATACATTTTATTTTTTCTTCCGAGAGTACATACCCTACAGAATTTGCATTTTTATGTATTTGGTTAACTGCCTCTTGTAGTTTCGTTGTAATACCACCAATCGATTTACCGGCGTAACATATCATAAGGTCGTCAACGTATAAGCATTTGTCCACTTCCCCCATAACACCTGCGGCTATTTCATTTATGGCGATAGCAAACAATGTACAACTCAACGTTGAACCTTGCGGTACCCCATTCTCTAAGATGTGTTCTTTTGAGTAGGTGTCTCCAACTCTAACGACGAATTTACGATTTTGCAAAAATGAATGTACGAATTTAGGTAGATTTCCTCGTAAACTATATTTAAACATATTTTGTAGTATACCGTGTCTCCATGTCATATCGTACGCTCCTTTAATATCGAAGAACACTGCTACCAGATGCTCCCTATTATCAAATGCCCTCAATACTTTGTCACTTAGCTTGATCAAGTGATCAACTGTTGATCTACCCTTCCGAAATCCAGTTTGGTAAGAGACAAATACGTGCCTATTCTCTAAAAATAACTGCAGGCGCTCGTTTACCAATTTTTCTAATAGTTTTCCTAAGCAAGAGGTCAAACTGATTGGACGGTAGTGTTTTGCCAACATTGGGTCTTTTCCCGGTTTTGGTATTGGGACCACAACAGCTTGTTTCCATTCTGAGGGGTAGGTACATTCTTTCCAGCATGTATTAAAAAAATTTAAAATAGTTTTCTTCATTTCTGTATTGCAATGGCGAAGCATTTGGTTATGTATACCATCGTATCCCGGTGAACAAGATTTAGTGCTCTGAATTGCAGTTTCTAACTCTTCCAGTGTAAAAGGTAGGTTATACTCCAGGTTTTCTTCCGTATCAAAATTAATAAGTCTTGCTTCATTACCAGTCTTGACCTCTAGGAAAGAATCAGAGTAGTTTGAAGAACTACTGACTTGATAAAATTGATCAGCAAGAGTATTAGATATATCCATCAGATTATTTGTTATAACCCCATCTGCTTTGCGGAGAGATACCGGATAGTTACATCTAGTTTTACCGGATATAGCACCAATCTTTCTCCAGATTTCATGGCTTGTTGCGTGTGGTGTGATGGTAGATACATAATCTCGCCACGATTTTCTTTGTGCTGCTAGAATTTCCCTTCGACACTCTGCTCTACGTTTTTTAAATTCAACGAGGTTATCCAATGTGGGGCTATGTCGGAATCTATTTAAAGCTTTTTTCTTTAACGATATTTTTTCTTTTATTTCAGGTGCCCACCATGGGACCATCTTAGTGATGTAGTGACCCTTGGATTTTGGTATGCTATCCTCCGCAGCTTTAATAATAGATTGTGTTAAGGTTTCAAGGTTCAATGTATCCTCGTTTGGAGGGTTAAGCAGTTTTGTAAAACGTTCCCAATCAGCATGTTGAATTTTGAATTTGGATACAGTCTTGATTATTGGATTGTCACCTCGGATACTCGTAATTATTGGGAAATGATCACTGTTGTGTAAGTCATTTTCCACTTCCCATTTCAGGTCAGTATGTATAGTTGGTGAACATATCGATAAATCAATGGTATCAAACCTTCCTGATCTTACATTGAAATAGGTAGCCGAATTATCATTTAGAATACTAAGGTTTCTATTTTCTATGAGGTCTAAGAGTTCCTTACCGCGGACGTCGTTTGAAATGGAGCCCCAGACTATATTGTGGGAATTAAAATCGCCAACAAGGATCAAAGGTGTTGGTAGCTGGTTGATAATTTTTCCAATCTCTCCAACATTATAATTTGTATTGGGGAGGTAAATATTACATAGTGTAAGGCCTTCATTAATTTCAAGTTTTACTGCTACAGCTTGATATGGTGTGTCTATATTTACTCTTTTATATGGTGTGCCTTTTCGGATTGCTAAAGCTACACCACCACAGGCTCTTTGAGGTGAGTAAAAATCTTTTCTTATTAGGTTAAAACCTTTGATGTCATATTTGTTTCTGGGTTTCAAGTGCGTTTCATGAAGAGCAACACAAACTGGAGTATGCTTTTGAGTTAGCAGTTTCAGCTCGTTCAGGTTGTTGGATAGGCCTCTACAATTCCACTGGATAATTTTTACGAATTTTATTATTTATTGTAAAATGAACACTCGATGTGTTTTTACAACGATTGACTAGATACATGAACGAGGACAAATACACATATATCACAGATAATTGATAATGTAAAATAAATTATAAAACGTCAACAAACACAATAATAAAATATCACAGATTTTAATCACATAGGTTTGAACCTTGACTAGTAGATATCACAGATTATTCTTGTGACCCACGTTGAGTACTAGAGCCCCTAGGTTTTCCCTTGGGCCATCCTTTCTTCTTTTTAGGCTGTTTAGCTTGTTCTAATGTCTTTTCATCTACAGAAGTTACACTAGATTCTGCAGATTGTGACCTTGTTAAAGAAGGTTTCCTCTTTGCACCCCTGGATTCTTCATCCATTACAGTTTCTATGTCTTTTGCCGCCTCTTTATATACTGTTGGCATAGATAGCGACTTCCTGATATACTCCATTAAGACTGAAGTAAGTGTTTTTATTTCATTATTTACTATATTTTTTATTTCAGGAATAATATTCACCTGAGGGTGACTGCTAGCAGAGCTATGTGTTGCAACGTTTGCGTATGAGTTAACGGATGTTACCACACTACCCACCATACGCCTCGCTTCTGGATATGTAACCTTCTGTGTAACTCTTATCTCTTGTATCTCAAGCTCTTTTTTATATACCGCACACGCTTTCGAATTTGCTGGGTGATTTCCACTGCAGTTAGGACAGCAGACTGGAACTTCACATGGAGTCCTCATGTATGGTTTGCCACACACAAACTTGTGGACCTTCACATTTAAAGATAGTGTGACCAAACCTTTGACATTTAAAGCAACGCATAGGAGCTGGGATATATGGTCTCACTCGCAAAGTATAATAGGCTGCGAGTAGTAAGGGGGCACTTGACGCCATCTTGGATTTTGACGTCACAAGCCCGCCCACGTGGGAGGTCGGTTTTTCCACCCTTATTTTTGCACGCTCACGTGTGAGCCCTGATTTTCAACCCTTATTTTTTACACGCTTACGTGTAGGACGTATTTTTCCACCCTTATTTTTGCACATCCACGTGTGAGACCGCATTTTCAACCCTATTTTTACACACCCACGTGTGAGACCGTATTTTCAACCCTAATTATATCGCTTACGTGAAGGACTGTATTACCTTATTTTTATGATTTCTTTTGGGGGGAGCCTTATGGCTGTATTAAGGACCTTTTGACACCTAGGACTTTTGCTAACGGTAGGACAGGGGTTGGGGTATGGCTGTAGAACTGTATTTAGGGTTGGAGCTTAGGGTGGGGCTGGTCTAGGGTTAATCTTAGGGTTATTTGGTGGTATTAAGGCCCTTCTGGTTGTAACCCTGGAGGTCAGGCAATTGTGCTCAAACTGTGTCTTGTAAGATATGCTCTCTCTCTCTCTCTCGTTCTCTCCGTTCTCTCGTTCTCTCTCGTTCTTTCTCGTTCTCTCGTTCTCTCTCGTTCTCTCGTTCTCTCTCGTTCTCTCTCGTTCTCTCTCTTTCTCTCTCGTTCTCTCTCGTTCTCTCTCGCTCTCTCTCTCGTTCTCTCTCGTCTCCTCGTTCTCCTCGTTCTCTCTCGTTCTCTCTCGTTCTCTCTCGTCTCTCTCTCGTTCTCTCTCGTTCTCTCTCGTTCTCTCTCGTTCTCTCGTTCTCTCTCGTTCTCTCTTCGTTCTCTCGTTCTCTCTCGTTCTCTCGTTCTCTCGTTCTCTCTCGTTCTCTCTCGTTCTCTCCTCGTTCTCTCTCGTTCTCCTCGTTCTCTCTCGTTCTCTCTCGTCTTCTCTCTCGTTCTCTCTCGTTCTCTCTCGTCTCTCTCGTTCTCTCTCGTTCTCTCGTTCTCCTCGTTCTCGTCTCTCGTTCTCTCGTTCTCTCGTTCTCTCTCGTTCTCTCTCGTTCCTCTCTCTCGTTCTCTCTCGTCTCTCTCGTTCTCTCTCGTTCTCTCTCGTTCTCTCTCGTTCCTCGTTCTCTCTCGTTCTCTCTCTTCTCTCTCGTTCCTCTCGTTCTCTCTCTCGTTCTCTCGTCTCTTCTCTCTCTCTCTCTCTCTCGTTCTCTCTCGTTCTCTCTCGTTCTCTCTCTCGTTCTCTCCCCTTTCTCTCTCGTTCTCTCTCATTCTCTCGCTTCACATAAGCACGGACACTCAATACTCAAACACACAAAACAAAAACACAAAAACGAATCAAGGTTAGGAACTGGAGTAAATAAAATAATTCTACTATTTTATCTGTTTTATTCTTTATATCCAAATGGAAGAGTATCAAAATTTTCTATTCTACGTCGCTTAGAGTAACTTATCCTATACTGCTTAGATTCAGGTCTACTTATCACATTATAACAACTATCTCTAACAATTTTTCTGTCATTGTATACAAACAAAGAGTCTTTACTATTACTAAGTACCATATCTTTCATCGCATCAAAGTTTATAACGCGCGAGTTCTTATAGTTTAAGGTAATGCCCTTGACTTTACACACGGATTTAATTGTTTTGTCACAGGTAGAAAACACATTATAACTATAGTTTTTAGGTCCGGCACTAACAAATTCGGCTATATAGCTCCCATCACCGTGCGTCTCCAGCTCGTCGGTCATTTGGCCAAGGAAATCCCGACATGCTGGGTTCCAGTCGCCGGGTTTTGCGACAAATATCACGCTGTCTGTGTCGTAATACAGAACACGTCGGTCTAGTTTCTAAGTAACTGTATAGCTCTAAACGGGCATGAGCTGTCGTGTATGCGGCTATGGATACATTAATTGTTTTTTGTGATTCACCCTCTCCCTCCGGTCTATCCCAATTCACCATCACAACGTTATCGTTAATAGGTATTATGGATTGTACCTGAACCAATGGATCGGTAAACAATTTGAAAAGTCCTTTGGTTCAGATACAATACTGCACTGGGTTAAATTCTCGCTTGACCAAACTTACCCCAAAAGAATTCAGCATAAGTTTGGCTAGGTACCTTAAACCGGGGTTTTCTTAATATTATTAGCGTCTAACTGAATCCCTCTTTCTCATAATACTCTGTCACGTACTGAGTTTTCTCGATTTCTGACGCGCAGTGGCTAGGCCACCCTGAACATTCCTGTTTTAGTTTCAGGAAATTATCTATGTACCCGCTAAATAAACCACCCTGTTTAGTTGGTCTGTCATACGTGGTTACCTCGTATTCCCAAATTTCGAAAACATTTAAAACTTTATAGTTTTTAGAGATAGCCTTACGCAGTTCGTCAGCTACAAACGTTCCAACGAAACTGCGCTCGGCTTCACTATGTCCACACAGCCCCTGATTTAATTCAACGCCGCACGTCTTACACAACACAAACATCAGTTTGCCGTGCATTTTTAAAGGTAGAACAGGATGGTAGAGATTAGAGGGCGGTAGTACTCTGTATTTAACTAAACCCTCCACCGTGTCTAATGAAATGTTCTTACAATCTAGCCCTACATGAATTTTTGGATGACCTATAGGATATTTACAGTATTTATTTACAAATGGGTATAATGAGCACACGTCATAATACATTATTTTCTCAGTAGTACCGTCACATTCGTGATAAAGCTTACTAGCATTAGTGCGGCCTCCGTAAAACGCGTCACGTGGGTTTAAGGGCTCGTCATCTTGATGACCTAAACCTCGAATAAACGTTCTCAATTCGTCGTTAACGAGTATTTGTTTTTTAAAATCGCATTCGCGCATCTCGACTAAATTATACCCGCGCTCGCGTATAAATAGGGACCGCGCCACCGTGTTCTCATTCCGTGCAAGCATAGAGGTACTTACACCCAGTTTAGGGTCCATGTTGGCCTGATTGGGGAAACATTCCTCGCACCCGTGCCAGTAACAGCCAAGAAATTCAAAAACGGTATTTGACTCGGCGCAATACCCGTCAACCTTAATACCTTCAGGTATTCTAAACTCGCGAGATTTTCCTGCGTGTTGTATGGTTACTTGCTGAGAATGCTCCACCCAACGTAACCACCGGATCGCGATTTTGGATTGGTTGTCGGCACGTCTATAACCGCCTTTCGGAATGAGCCCTATTGTATTTTCTTTGAGGAAACGTCTGCGAAACACCCTGTTGCAAGCGCTAGCAATAGTGGTCGCCTCCTCGAACGGATCGACTTTATTCTGACTCGTGAAGGTGGACCAGAAGCTAATGCAACCTTTAACGAGGATCTTAACATCCATCAGGCAAGTATTTCACAATCTCCTCACTCATCTTAAAACATAATTACTCTGGGCCGTGTGCCAGTCTAAGAGTTTTTGTCGATCACCCGCTGACATCTGATCTGCACAATAATATTCCAGTGCTGGCAAAGGACCCTCGTAATTCTGGTTCACGGATGAGTTGAACAGATATGGGAAATAACCCTTGGACTCGGGGAAATTGAAGGTTTTCGGAAATGCCGAGAGCGGTGACGGTATGAAATTAAGAGAGTCAATGAATCTAATATCGTCACATTGAATGGAAATTAGCTTTAACCGTTGCAGATGACATTAGGTCTCCACTGATTATTCTTAGTCAGCATGCATCTAAGCACAAAACACCCATCGTACCCCTTCATGTTATGCGCAATGCATGTAACTTTAAACTTTCTTGCTCGCTCGGCAACATATGACAGAAACGAATCAACAGGGTTTTCCCTGAAAATGTGCACTCTTTTACTACATATTGAACATCCCTCATCTAAATTGTCAACGTGTTTGATACAGACAGAGCAAACATTCGCGGCCACGCATAGATTGGGCTCATGCAGAAACCTATCATTCGTACCCTCACACACTTTTTCTTGCATACACTCCAAATCGTAAAAGATAAACATAGATGGTTTACCATTAGTACTGTCACGTCGAGGCTTGTTAACGGCCATGTAGCAAAGATGACCGATAGGTTTCTCGCTCTGGCACGTGGGGCAGTAGCTGTATCCGCATCTATGCTTTACCTTTACTTCATGGGTTTTAAGACATTTTAAGCATCTGCGCAGTTTTCACATATTTTAGCGTCCTTGTGGTTTTTAAGACAATCCTGTCCGTAAAAAAATCTCTTGCAATCACTGCAAGTAATTTTAGGATTTTCAATAGAACAAGGTGGTTTCTGATGACACGCTGGGCACTGGTACATACATTTCATATGTTTCCTTTTGTCATTACAACGTTTTCTACATTGTTCACAGTAATAACTGCAAGTAAATGCTGATGTGAGACTGGTAATAACGTTATAGTGTTCGTCTTCTAATATTAAATTTAAACTACTCTACCCTGTCCCCTAGGACCCTCAAAATAAACCGAATCACCTATACGCGAATTATAAACTACAATGGTATATGAATCTAAATGATTTTGAAATGCCTGAATATGCTCGTAACTACCACCCTGGCTAAGATCTACCCGCTGTTTGGCAAAGCTGTATAGCTCGTTCTTGAGTAATGGATAACCCAATACCAGGCTACTTCGCAGTGTATCGTTATTTCTAAACGCAATAGCAATGACTAGCGCGCGAGCTAAACAATTATTTTCGTTAATTGTCGATGGTACAACAATAAACCCTTGGTTTTCGCTTTACAGAAATCTGCAAATTTTAACCCTGTCAAGTTTTTGCGTCCATAGCCTACAGGCACAACCACTCTATCAACGTTTAAAGCTAACAAGTCACTTGAGAAAAACTAGCGTTACTCTGCATTACCTTTTCCAGCAGCGACATTATCACTTTCACCGACAACTGGTCCACTCTTCTGAACGACAAGCCAACTGGTTTATCGGGGAAGTTCGGGTTCCTTAGTGTTATCCCTACACGGTCTGAAGGAGCCGCATCCTTTACATATATGAGTACAGTTCTTGAAATGCATTCTGTAAATATGTGTATTAGATAAATTTTTAGTAAATGGTATATTTTACCTGTAGCCACGTTAGGGATTATCCTTGCACGTATCGTCATTGAAGTTAAACCGTAGCGTTTTACATGTGGTATTGAATTTTTAATAAACTTACTATTTGATTCCCCAATTATATTAATATGGTTGAACCTTGAGGGTGGCCCGGCCTGTTGCTGGGAACCTGAGCCCGATTGGTTCTGCTGTAATGTACTCGTTCAGTAATACAATAAAAATTAAAAAAGACATACCGTTATCAAATCCTCCACAGCGGAAGTTTCCATATTCTCATCAAACACCTCCTCTAGATTTATCTGAGCAGGTCTATAAAAATAATAATTAAAATCTTTAAAATAAAAACAAAATATATACTTACATTCCACCCGCTTGTTGTACAGCTTCAACAAAATCATTATAAACATCTATCGAATCGATAGTGTCATTTTCACACAACATTTTATAAGTGATGATATTATACGCGTTTTCAAACCCTCGTCGGTTAACACACCAGCACTGAATAATCTCAAAATATGATTAACTGAGAAAGATTCCATAGCTAGGCTCTTCAAAACAGAACTAAATTAACTAAACCAAGCGTACGCTTTTATAGTATTTTACAGGGTCAAAGGTCAAATTAAGCCATTAAAATTCACAAGGATAACTTCACGGTAGTCTTCAAAACTTATGACTAATTAACTTCAAGGCCAACTTGTTGCTCATAGGTCTCCTCAATGTAGAATAAGTATGCTGTTGTAAAGTAAGTTTCATAACTAGCTTCAAGGCTAACTTCAAAATGGACTTACAGCCGACTTCAAGGTCGCCTTCAAAACCAATGACTAGCTCAAAGGCTAACTAACGCCAACTTGTTTCTCAAAGTAAAATAAGTATGATATTTTATCCTCGAATGACCTGAAGGTAAAGTTAGGTAATAACAGTTTGTACCAGAAAATCATCCTTAATGAAAATGTAATAACCTTATTTTTATTTTACCTAAGCGTTTATTCATTACGGTGTAAAACATTTATTGTTAAACTAGATCAGTCGTTTAACTTCATTGGAAAAACAATTTTAACTATACTCATATAAATTCTGAAATATAACAATAAAAATGTATTTAAAGATTACTATCAAAAGCCTATTCTGACCGGTGTGATTCTCATAATTACGTTTTAAATCAGAGGTGTTAATCATCTTGTTAATATCAAGGGCGTTGCTTTCTTTTAATTGTATGATGCATTTACAGAAGTCCACTAGATAAACATTTCGAAATACTACCTCGGTGTGTTTTCATGACCTTGCATTTAGGAACAGCTGATAATTCCATTAAAATAAAGCGTTTATAACTTTACATGAGCTCGAGTTAAATAAAATGCAGTACAATGATTATATAAACCTTGTGAAGGTCATTATTACTTCGTGTATAAGTTGAAAGTTTATGCAAGTAGAAGGTTAAAACCAGTGATTAAAAGGAAGTGTAAAAAACATTTTAAAGCTAATTCGTTTATAATAAAATTCTTATTACAAATTACATTTAAAACAACCATCCATATCAGAATTATAGTATTAGGTAAACATTAATATCTGTTAATAATGGTACTGAAAAAGTTTGTATAAACTCCGTTAAAATTACATATATAACACGCTCAATACTGTTTCTCAAGGTAAAATAAGTATGCTATTGTAATCTCGTATCAATGTATTAATTGAAATATTTTTAATAAATTTTTTCTTAGTATGATGAATGCATGTAAACTCAAATATACATTTTTTATGGTCTGCGGTGTCATTGAAAAGACCTAATCACTAATTCAAGGCCCGAGCTGACGCAACAAGAAAAAATGATCTACAAGATAACCCTAACTCGTTGATAATGCCATCAAATGAAGTGTTAATAAGTTGATATGAGCTCGAGTTAAATAAAATGCAGTACAATGATTATATAAATCCCATGAAGGTCATTATTACCTCGTGTATAAGTTGAAAGTTTATGCATGTAGAAGGTTAAAACCGGTGATTAAAAGGAGGTGTAAAAAAACAATTTAAAGCTAATTCGTTTTATAATAAAATTCTTATTACAAATTACATTTAAAACAACCATCCATATCAGAATTATAGTATTAGGTAGATATTAATACTTGTTAATAATGACACTGAAAAAAGTTTGTATAAATTCCATTAAAATTGCATGTATAACACGCTCAATACTGTTTCTCAAGGTAAAATAAGTATGCTATTGTAATCTCTTATTAATGTATTAATTGAAATATTTTAATAAATTTTTCTTAGCATGATGAATGCATGTAAACTCAAATATACATTTTTATGGTCTGCGGTATCATTGAAAAGACCTAATTACTAATTCAATGCTCCGAGCTGACGCAACAAGAAAAATGATCTACAAGATAACCCTAACTCTAAATACAGCTCCAGCTCTGGCCCTAAACACAACACCAACCTCTAGCCCTGCTCTAAGCCATGCCGAGCCCCAGTTCAACCCCTAGTCCTAAATACCACTCACGTTAGCAAAAGCCCTGGCTGTCAAAGGTCCTTAATACAGCCATAAGGTCTCCCCAAAGAAATAATAAAATAAGGATAATATGGTCCTCATGTAATCGAGTAAAAATAATTAGGGTTGAAAACACGGTCTCACACGTGGACGTACAAAAATAAGGGTGGAAAATCCGGTCTCGCACGTACGCGTGTAAAAATAAGGGTGGAAAATGCGGTCTCACACGTGGATGTGCAAAAATAAGGGTGGAAAAATACGTCCTACACGTAAGCGTGTAAAAATAAGGGTGGAAAATCCTGTCTCACACGTGAGTGTGTAAAAAATAAGGGTTGAAAATCCGGTCTCACACGTGGATGTGCAAAAATAAGGGTTGAAAACACGGTCTCACACGTGGACGTGCAAAAATAAGGGTGGAAAATCCGGTCTCGCACGTACGCGGGTAAAAATAGGGGTGAAAAATCCGGTCTCGCACGTAAGCGTGTAAAAAATAAGGGTTGAAAATCAGGGCTCACACGTGAGCGTGCAAAAATAAGGGTGGAAAAACCGACCTCCCACGTGGGCGGGCTTGTGACGTCAAAATCCAAGATGGCGTCAAGTGCCCCCTTTCTACTGGCTGCGTTTATGGTTTTAGGTAACGACGTGGAATTAAAAGTTAGTATAAGGTTAGGAGTATCTTTAAGAATACCTCCAATTTTCGTTTTTATTCGTTTTACAGCGATTACATTTATTTCAGATAATCCTTCCAAGATTTCTTCCTCGCTGCAGTTTAAGAAATCCCTACAGTATATAACACCTTTTGAAGTATTTGAGGTTTCATGTGGTTTGACGCTTACATCAAATCCACAGAATCTATTAAGTTGTAACAAACGTTTAGATTGTTTATTCGACACTGTTTTAATAAGCAACATTCCTTTAATCTTTTTCACTTCCTCTACTCTTCCAACTAATCCAAATAAACTTCTTGAAATTAAGAAAGGACTCAGTGTGGAGAAATCTCCTTCTATTTTTCCTATAAACAAGAACCGGGGACAGTTATCCTCCTTTTCAATGTTTATATTAGGGAGTGGGGGATTTTGGACGGACTCCCCCACCGTATCCACGTTTAAAGAGGTGGACGACTCTTTGTTTAACTGCAGACTATCCATACAATTCCCACGAAAATGGGCACAAAAACAGGTCCACTACGGCAGTGGTCCAATACCGTAGCAAGGCTTAACTGATTACAACTAGAGGCAGCCAGGTATCTAGAGGGCTCCGTTAGCGACTAACTTCGCATAGCCATTCATCTCTTGGCACGGATCGCATAAGACCTTAGATTTCAGATTTTATAGTGGAGTTTACTCTCCGAAAAGAAACACAAGTGTAGACAACGGACGTAAGGAACGGATATATAACGAAACGGTATGCGACCAGCGTTAGCATTACCCGGGGAGTACCACGTGGAGGTGCTGGTTCGACTTTACTCCCCAATAATTATTATTATTATTATTATTATTACTATTATTATTGTTATTATTATTGTTATTATTATTATTATTATTATTATTATTATTATTATTATTATTATTATTACTATTACTATTATTACCAAATTGCTAAGGAAAATTTAAGTCTTAAGGAAGAAATTAAATCTTTACGTCAAGTATTAGAGCAGAAGGATATGCAAATCGAAACTTTATCAGCGCGATTATGTGATTTAGAACAATATCAACGACGCAAATTTATTGAAATTCGTGGGGTTAACTGTAATAAAGATACCTCTCCAGAAGAGGAATTTAAGCAAATTTTAGATAAAATAGGATGTCGGGATGAGGAATACAAATCGGTTAGACAAATACATTTAAAAAACACCAATTTACTGTTAGTGAAATTAAAAAATGAGTACTCCACAAATAAAATATTGAAAGCTGGTAGGTCCTGGTGGCGTGAACTATCAGAAGAAGACAAAAAATGTAATAAACGCTTGTACTTTAATGACCACCTATCAAGACAAAAAAGGTACCTTTTTCAGGAAGTACGAAAAAAAGCACACGAACTAAAATATAGATATGTGTGGATCAAAAACGGGCGCATATTTGTAAAAAAAGGCGATTCAGATAAACCTGGAAGTATCAACAACATATGCGATTTAAGCAAATTAGTTATCTAACGTACATACTTGATTTCAATATCTACGGATTTTAACAAGAAAAATGTTGATTTATGGATATAAATTCCAATTTTAATAACTTTTGTAATATTTTAGTGTGATACAAATTTATTTTATTTTATTTTTTTTTTTTTTATATACACTTTTTGTTTACTTATCGTTTTTTAAAAAAAATAAAAAAAAAATAATTTTAGGGACATTTTAGAACGGGTTCTATTTTTGTTATTAATATTAGCGGTTGTGTAAAAAGGAAGCATGGGAAAATTTAAACAAGTGGTTTATTAATTTATGTGCTTATTTGAAGCGCGATTACGATTCTGGTTTACTATACCTATTAACGCATAATAACTAATGGATTATGGAAAAAAAATTATTGGGTAATAGAAAAAAAATTTGAGATGTTACTGAATGGTACTGAGCGAATTTGGATAAAAGAATGTTGACGGAGGATGGCGTATAATGGAAATTGATTATTATTATGGAAAATGGGTATGCGGATATGGTTAAATGACAAATGATAATGAGAAAGTTAAAATACTTGGGTATTAAACAGAATCATTACATAAAATTATGGAATGGATATGGAATATGGAACTTGACTCTCGCTTTACGTTAAATAGACATGGATGACGAATGGACTGGTTAAAAGAAAGTAAAATAATTATGTAAAATTATGGAATGGATTATGGAACATGATTCCGGCTTATGGAAGTTGGTAATGGAAATTGGTACTGGATGTTGGATATGGTTTTTGACAGATGGCAATGGAAGTTTTTAATGGATTGTAAATTGAATAACTATGTAAAATTATGGAATGGTTTAATAAATGGGTTTTGGTAAATCAAAAGTACAGCGTCATAAATGGAAATATATTTCAGTAGAATTTTATTGTAAATAAACTTATTGTATATATATGGGAACCGACACACAAGTCTCTAAGACTTAGTCGGACCCTAAAATTGTATATATTATGGTAATAAAATTCAAATTCAAATTCAAATTCAAATTATTATTATTTTTATTATTATTGTTATTATTAATATTATTATAAACTGTAAATGCTAGGAGTACAGAAGGGACAGTATTTTCCCATATACTAACACAGGTTTGTGATGTTTTGTCAATGCTTTCTTCTCTGAAGTGCTAAGAACTACATAACCTGGAAGCACATGCGGGAGTCCAGTTTTCACGCTTAACAGCTGCTACCCATGCTGCACGTCTTTCTGGCTTCTTGGGAAATCTGTAAAAAAAAATCATAATACTCACGTAAACTCTAAAGTTGAGGAACAAACTCACAATATATGTGCTAATTATTATTATTCAACAGAATATTATTAAACACAAATTAAGAGATTAAGTTTTAACACCAGCAGTAAAAGCAAATTTTTACAATTCAAAATGAATTGGCATGAAAGTCTTAAACAACCTACAGCACACAGATTTTCATATGACCAGTTAGAAGTACCGCCATCGAGATGCGCACGAAACTCGTACGATAGTGGAACTCTGGCATGTCTTGTGCATCGTTTCAAGCGATAAACACAGTATTGCAGTGCCGTATTAAGCTAGTGATTAATGGTGTTTAAAAGTAAGTTAAATAAATCTGTTTTACACAGTCAAACTTTTGAAGCGATCTCCAATGTATCTAAACATATGTAAGAAGAAAAACCTTCAGGGGTACTCAAAATTCTACTGAATCAGTTATATAAACGCGTTATTGCTGCAACGAGTGTTTCTCATCGCAATCACAATACGTTTTAGATTCATATTTCTAGAAGGAAAATGCTTTGTGCAATATTCGAATTCCAGGTGAATATTCCAAACTTGTTGAAACCAGTTTAAAGGATAATTGGTATTACACGGTCTTTTGTAGACTTGTCAAGCAGTGTTAAATAAGTGCAAACTTGCGCTTTCGTTATAGTTCCTGTTAACGTTCAACTTTCTTGGATTTTCCCTTTCCTACCACTTTGCAGCACTGATACACACATTGGCTGTAATAAGTGAATGACATTTTGGCGCAATGCTATCAAAAATTATCATTTCTCCAACGAATAATGTTGCTCAAGTTGTATAAGTGTAAAGACATGATTGTAACAAAAGGACAGATTTGGGAAATGAACGTTTTCTCTTGCGCCACAGTAAAAACATTGGCCAAGTAGTATAAGAATGAATCATCAGTCATCAGCATTAAAAACTTGTGATCTATCTGTACAATGTTGGTAAGATTTTATTCTTCAATGCATTAATATATGCCTTTATGCCACAATCAAAGCTGAATTTCATTAACGGAGGATCGGTTCTTTGCTAAATGTTATGAAGTTCGTAAAGTTATTTTCATACGACTTTTGACCTGGTGTATGATTTTGAAAATATTTTTTAATTATCAATCTTAGCAAAACTTAGTACGAATTAGTGTTTGTATATGTAAAACCACTTTTTGCCATGTCTTGGATCCACAATTAATGTTTTGTTGTTTAATTGAATTTTTGGTCTCAGGTCCTATTTTTCTGGCTTCTGGATTTTTTCATGTATCTTTACAAAGAAGAGTAGTGATTAGATATTAAATTTCCTCGCAGCAGTTTTTTCAGGTTTGTACTGTTGGGTTATGTCTTGTTTGTAGTTTTTAAGATTCTTATTAACAATTAATTTTATTATCGTAAAGCTTTACGAACAATTGTATTTATGTTCGAACTTTTACTAACTGCATTTGTCATGATGAAGTTAAACAGGAAATATTATTTTGATTTATTGAATAAACGAATGTATGCAGTTGTCTTATTTAATAAGTTTGTATATGGTATTATAGTACAATTTTCTTGTTTTTTTTTTTAGTGGTTTAATTACCTAAGAATAAAGATTGGTGCTCAGATCTGGTTTGTAGCTATGGATTTATCTCTGGTGTCCCTTACGACCTGTTGTTCTCAATTTACAGTTATATAGTAAGTATTATAATGTAGGTCTCCGCTGGGTAAGCAACCTTCCATAAAACCACTTTTAATATTTTATATGCTTCTTTTGATGTGGCAAATTTTAAGTCACAGCCGATTTAGTTTATTGCTATAAGTAAGCACATATTTTTTTGTTATAATTGTTGTTACAATTTCGTTTATGTGCATTTCTCTATCTTTGCCTTTACAGGATTTATATTTAAGCAAACGCATTTGAAACTTTTACAGGTTATTGTATACTACATTTATATTTAGTGTGTTTCATGTTATATATGTTATATATTTACCATTTAAGTAATTGTGAAATACCCCCCCCCCATTGAAGTATTGCTTACAATTTAAATCTCATTTAAGGACACGAATAGATTATTGTCCATTTAATGATGAATCAAAATCAAGAAGGGAACAATTTATTCCAGATTTGTTTAGTTAATGATCTTTTATTAGAACGTACAGATTCAGGTAAGCGTTCAGATGCTTTGGTTACAGTTCATTATACTTCTGCAGTTTCATGTAGTTCAAAAAAAGTTTCAGTGTATAAGTGGGGAATTAAATTTTCAGGAAATAATTCTGGCGAAAGTGTCAGTTCCCTCATGTTAGTTGTCCCGATTTAATTGTGGCAGCAAAAGATTTATTTTTCGGCATAAATTTACAATAGTTTGGAAATACGAAACATTCAGTTAGTACTTGGGCAGATTTAGTACAGTTGCTTAATAGAGATTTGTTGCCTTTTGATTATGTGCACGATTTTTTGTTAGAAATACATCAACGTGCTCAAGGTGTAGAAGACAATGTTATTGTATATTATTGCAACTTAGGCACTTTTTAAAAGGCAAAACCTTGGTACAGTGTGATGTAAGAGATCCCCTAATAATTTATTGGTCCTTGAGAACCAGATTTAACTTGCCTATCTTTAAGCCAACCATCTCTAATACAGTTAATGAAGGTCAAGTTATTTCGTCCAATTGTAATAGATAACGAAACTCCCATAGTGAATCTTCTGAGCCCCGTCCAACGTTTTTGTTTAAGCGTGTTAGAAAAGGTAGCTACAGTAACCCTTGCGTTAGTAGCAATTCAAAAACTTGCCAAGCGCTTCCGTTTTTTTTCTTGTCTAGTTCCAAACCCTACGGGTGTGGTATCGAAACCAGTCAACAAAATTTGAGACAATCAATCGTAAACCAAATTACTCGGACAAAAAGCCCCTAACCAGCAAACTTAAAAATATTCTATATGCTAGAAATAGGTTCCCCTCCGTTTGATAACACACTGTTCTACTATATACTATTAAAAAATCAAACTCTATAAACTGATATTCAATCAAAAAACTGTATCATTCATCTCTCAAATTACTTCTCGCAGTAGCTACATTTACTAGTAACTCAGGTTTAAAGTTTCCTGATGGAATACAGCATGCTCTGAAATAATGTCTGGCCAATTTCGTTACCTTTTAGGTTGAACAGTTCTCCTCGGTGGATAAACTTTTTAGAGATTCCTTGCATAAGTCAAAATATTATTGTAGGAATGAACCTCGGTTCTATGTTTCGAATTAGGTTTTGAATTTCTTTGTATTTTAATTATCTAAGAAAAACGAGTGATGCCAAATTAACCCACATCAAGTTAATAGTTGTGGATTTACCTCTAATATCTCTTACAAGCTGTTTATAAAAAAGAGTCCACAATTATAGTTATGTTTTAATTTAGTACAATGAATGACATAGTAAATAATAATTATTGTTGCAATAATGCTTCCTTACTTGGAGCTCTGTTTGGAAACCATTGAGGGCTAATATTAACCCAATAATAAGCTGGACTGTATTGCTTCTTTGGGAGGCGCTCGAGGCAGTGGCGGATTAAGTTGCTTGGGGGCCCTGGGCGGTAAAATCAGAATGGGTATTATATTTTATACCAATTTAAGGGACCTATATAATGAAAAATAATTATTAAATAATAATAATTAAAAATAATTGTAATTTAAAGTATTTTTTATTTACGTTTACGTTTTGTGTTTTCTTATTCTTTATCAACCGAATGATTGCGCGGGTTCGGTCTATCAAACTCCGTAAGACGTATAGGCTTTATTTTACGATGAAATATTAAAGGAAATTTTGCGTTGGACTAATGTTAGAATTATGGAATTTTCAATAGAAATTTGCAGATTGTTTTTAGAATTTGTATTACTATACTAGACTTTTACACGTTTGCAATAAATTTCCCAAAAATTTCTGTTTTTTCTTTAAAAACGTGCTTATAACGAGCGGTCTCTCAGATCGCACGTCGATGAGTACGCAGCAAATATAGAGTGTTGATTGGGACAGGTTAAATTATTATCTTATTCGCCGAATTCGGACCTAACTCTATAATCATAATGTAAACAAAGCGGTAATGTATACAAAAACTTAATACACTATTTTAAATATATGATATACATATTTGTCTTATTTTATTTTTCTGTATCTATTATTTTATGAAGAAAATGTTTTTATATACGCCTCGGTCTCCGTGGGCCCCCCTGGGCTTGTGGGCCCTGGGCGGCCGTCCAGTCCGCCCACCGTTTAATCCGCCACTGGCTCGAGGCACTTCGTATCAATCCCTGGAACCGAGAAACCGCCAACCGCATTCTGCACCAGGAGTTGAGAAGACCCTGACTTGTAATATTAATTCAAATACACTAAATATATTTATATTTAAATGGAAATAAAATACTTTCAATACTTACAACCAACAAATACCCTTACACAAACCCAATATTCTATCATGTTACTATTAATAGACACCAAGACGCTACAACTTTTTATTTGTGAATGCTTTTGTCAATTTCAAATTAAAGCTTTTCACAACTTTACACTTAGAGCATAACTTTAAATATTGTTAAATTTGTTCTTTGATTATCACATTTTTCATTGTTAGCCTTCGTCCGTTGGAGGATGCTCTAATTTGTCTTCTTCAAGGGAGATTAATAGTATTTAATTTATTAAACATCTAACTATTCCTTATTACAATAAAATTAGGTTGTATTTGCGTTTTCATATTTCATACATTTAAGTTGACATCTCAATTAATTCTTAAAGCGGTTGCCATTTATTGAGAACGATAACAGTAGTTGATATCGAAACGTTTTAATTTATATAAGAAATAAATATACTAGACTTAGTATCAGAAAGGTAAGTATTTTAGCTTTCTCAATGTTGTTTTCCATACTTAACATGAATGTTACTTCCACATATACGTGTGGTAATCTAGCACTATTTCTTTACCAGAAATAAATTACATCTCAACAAACACTATTGTAAAATTTCTACCAATATTATAGGCAACTTCAGATACAGGTTTTTACTCGTTATTGCCTATAGGAAGGCAGTGTATTATTAATAATATACCTAATTTCGACACAATTTGAAATACAATCAAAGGATTTATCATCTGAACTATAACGTAAACAAAATGTTTGTCCTTTGTTAATAGTTTTAAGTGAAAAACGTAAACTATGATTATGCAGTACCTGCACATTAGACAATAAAAATCATATTGGAGTATTTATCAAGATAAAAAACAAATCCTACTTTATTTTATTTTTAATTAACTTTATGTTTATTATTATCAACTATTTTATTAGTTATGTTGAAAATTCTCAATGAAGTAAAATTTTACGTAAACATTATTGACCCTTGACCTAACAAGGTCGTAAAGGATATGATAAGCTGTACAAATATGAACTAATTAAATAGGCTTCAATCCTAAAAAAGATCTCTAATCAGACATAACGAAAATTATTATGTAATTTAAGTATTAATGATTTATTTAAGCGAGAGCTAATATCGTGTATTGCACCAATTATACAGAATTATAGAGTTTATCCCAAGTGCTTTGTAATTCAAACACTCTATTAGATAACAGCATTTACTTAGTGCGTAGGTACTCACTCATTTAGATTTAGGTACTTACTCATGTACTCATTTAGATATTACATTGAAATTATATTTTCGGTCGTTTGGTGATAGTTGAACAGGTAGATAAAATGTACAATTGTGAGCCATATTCGAAACGTTTAAAGGAATTTACAATCAAAGATTTGGGAAATATTAATGGTTGATTGTATCAATGTCTTTATGTCTTTATTATTCGAATCAGAAGTAATTTGTCTGAGTATGAATGTTACTCGAATTATAATAGGTACTTCTTAAAATTCACCATAATCTGTATTGGGGAGCTAATTAATATTACTAACACAAAAATCACATGGGGATGGATACAAATCTGCTACCTAAGAGGTATTAGATATTAGTCATAAAACCAAGGAGTCGATAATTCTGAAACTAAGTCATGCAGCAATTTATGTGTACATTATATTTATAGTACAATGAAGGAAGGACAAAGGCATGGCCTATTTGCATTAAAAACGGCAAGTTTGACCAATTTCCTGTCAATACAGGAAGTACATATACATAAAATCCATGGATCGATTTATACGACATAATGATCAAGGGTTTGTATTACAATTTAATGATCACCTAAAACGCTTAATTGCAGTATTAATGTAAGAGTAGGTATATCGTTAGGGATTATAACCATTTTAATTATTCCAACGTTTACAGTTTCTCCTTTACTGGTAAATAGGCTTTCACAAAATTGGAATTTAAACCGTGTAAACGGATATAACATACAAGACTGTGTACTTTACTTATCAATTCTATACACACCATCATATCTATTTCCTTATCAATATTTGCACCAACATATTTTTTTCTTTTTAATAAATAGTAGTATTGATAAAATATAGTGCACTTCCTGTATCATATGGGATTTAATTGTAAAAATAAATATTATTATAATACATATAAATGTTATAAATGCCGCTACTTTGGGTTTGAATTTCCTAGGCCATATAAAATTAAAATCGATACGGAAAATGTTTTCACAAAAGTGAAAGTTGTCATTATTGTATTAAGAAGAATGGGTTTCAACGCTATGAAACTATACAAAAGTCAAAACTTCCTGTGTATTGTATTATGCTAGATTAAAGCTACTTTATTAGGTTTCTCTATACTTCGATATTAATATTACAAAATACAATATTATAGTTCAAATAAAAATTAGCACTCATAAAAAAATTTGGTGAATTAGACACTAAATAGGCAATATGTCAATCCCATTTCTGTGTATTAAATAAGAATTTATAGACCATTATGCATATTTGTTTATTATTTCATGTGAAGCAGAAATACTGTATCGCTTCAAACAATCTTGGTGTATTATTACACATTGTGTACAGGTAATTTAATTTAAATATGTATATTCTGTACGACTTACTTGTTTCTATAACGCTCATAATTATACTTGATCAACTAAAATGATTTACATACATGTATGAATATTATGAAAATGTAAACTTTCACCATTATTACACATAATTAAAATACTTAGATCTTTTGGGTTCTTAATGGTGTATTTTTGTATTTATGTTTTACACAAATCTATACATTTCGATAACACTTACGGTTATCGTCCTCAGTGGTAGTAAAATTTAGACTTTTTTAAGATTTTTCAAACAAATTTATGCAGTATGAAAATGTGAAAACGCAAACATAAGTCTACAATAATATAACAGTTTGATAAACCTACAAAGCCAACTATGGAATCCAATTATAGTAAAGAATAACTATAGATCCCTAATAAATTATACATTGTTAAACAACATTTAACCATTTAATCAAATTATAATGTAAGTGTAAAGTTGTGAAAAACGTACATCATAATTTAATTAAATTTTATTAAACTTGCTTTTATAATGATATTTTTCACTGTTAGTCTTCAACCGTTTTTTTACTATGAATCTAGTTATTCTTTAATAAAATTGTATTCCATTGTTGGATTTATACATTTATCCAACTGTTATAATAATAGCAGGCTTATGTTTGCGTTTTCACTCTATATATATATATATATATATATATATATATATATACTGCCTTTTATCAATTGTTTCATTATGTATCACAAATTAAACTCATTGTATTGGTAATAAATTAATATATGCTATGCTTAATCTTGTCAGACACGCTGTATACTATGCCCATAATCACAACTGAGAACAAGGAGGTCTTGTGCTTTGAACGCACACACGCACACGTACACACTCAACCCGCCCACCCGAACACACGCACACACTCTCACATCCATACATAGACGCGCAGCAACACCACACGTAAGCACGCACACACGCCCACATGGACATACGCATACACGCACACACGCACATACACATACTCACCATGTACACATTCTCACACGCACATAAGCACATATTCACATCCGCACACGCGAATATACTCACGCACGCATACATCCACACACGTACGCAAATAGTTACTAATGTTATATTTTATAAGAGCAGCTGTGTTGGGTATTTTTGATCGCGCCGTATATACTATAAATGAGTAAAGTTTCGGTGCTTATCTGGTGAAAGTGAAAGTGAACGTTATGAAAGTTTAAGAGAGTTCTGAGTAACCAAAAGGTACTTGATTGTCATTATACGTTAGAATTTGTTTGTTTTTGAAGATCTCTAAACTTTCATAGCAATCAAGTTATTATTAAAATATTTGATTAAAGATACCTTATCTAGTGCAGGATTTCTGTCAAATGTATGTCTGATCTGGTCCCAACGTTTGTCTGAGATATGAGCTAAGTGTTCTTTAAAGCGAATTTTGATAGGTCTTTATTTTGCGTTGTATATTTGCGTATAACTTTATAAATTTCCAACCTATCCTGCTTATTCACATGATCTTTTGAAGTGCCTAAAAGAGTTTGAAAACTATTATCTGAAATAGTGCCTTTTCAAACTAAATTTGGAAAAATATTTTTTTCTCTCATGCCAGGGCTCGCCTCACAGGCAGTCAGTAATGTTGACACGCTGTAACGTATCACACAGGTCTGTCACTGGAAGTGTTCTGAAATATTCCGGATTCATTTATGGATATCCGAAAATGCGCTGTCTTTTCTTAGATAACTCATCGCAGTTACACAAAGCGTGTATAAAGGCTTCAGGTTCTTCAGTGCAAAATCTGCAGGTGAGGTCTCTTTTGAGTTTTCCTATCCTCTCAAGGTGTACCTTAACAGCCGTGTTATAACGCTCATGTTAAAGTCCTAAAATTCTGTCTACTTAGCCATAGTAGCTTCATATCA
Source organism: Vesta saturnalis (assembly GCA_036346205.1). Taxonomy (NCBI): domain Eukaryota; kingdom Metazoa; phylum Arthropoda; class Insecta; order Coleoptera; family Lampyridae; genus Vesta; species Vesta saturnalis. Next base: position 424,001 of record JARFJB010002349.1, on the reverse strand, counting down.
AATTTACCTATGAGATAGAGTCAAATGACAGTCTCCCGTTTCTTGATACTCTGGTAACAAGAAATGATAGTAAACTAGATGTAGATATTTATTGTAACGAAACTAGCACTAAAAAAATTCATAACCAATGATTCCAATCACCGTAAACAACATAAACTAAAGGCTCTTAAGTTTTTGGTTCATAGATTGCTTAATTTCCTGTTTCAGGTCAAAAAATTGCGCGCTCTTAAACAAATGGCTGCATGCAATCGGTTTTCAGATAAAGAGGTTTTGAATATAGTTAGGAAACAAACACATAGGATGAGGGTTAATAATGTAGCTACATTAGGTAACGCTAGATAACAAATAGACACAAAATATGTAAAATTACAAAACTATCCTGCTTATACAAAGGTCTACCCTACTGCTGAACAATATCCCTACAGTGACGGTGGAGAATTCTTCTTCGTTATCTAGTCCTTCACTTCAGGGTACGCTTAGTGACGAGAATGATGTGTTGGAGAGGAGGATGTTGGAGGTAGAAATGAAATTCCTGGGGAAGTGGATGTCATCTTTAGAGAGGCTAATGATGATGAAATGCAGGGTCCAGTTTCAAATAATGATTACATTAGTCATGACCCCATCGACAATATAGTGTTGGAAAAAGAATCTGTTGGTATCTCTAATTTTTCGTTTGATGCAACTCAATCCGGCATCAAAATTGACGACATAAAACAGCTGTATCCGACTGAAGTATTTGAGCAGATGTGGGACAAAATTATAATGAAGATGTTACTAACAAGTATAAATAATTATGGAACACAGTTATATAATACAGGGTGTCCTAAAACTCGCCACAGTCGGTTTCATGGATTCAAGCCTGTCTCCGAAATGGAACTAAGGAAATTTATTGATTTGTGTCTTCTTCAAAGGCACATAGGAACACCTATAATCAGGCATTTATTTACATATAATGCATTGTGTTACCATCCAGTATTTTTGCACTGCTTAAGCGGGCGGCGATTTGAACAAATACTCAGATGCCCAAGTTCAAATTCTACCAATGAAGATAGTCAAGATCGACTTAAGAAAGTTAGAAGCCTGTTGGATCATGTGGTAAAAAACAGTAACTTATTATATTCTCCATGTGTAGCATTGTCATTGGACGAATCAATGCTACTGTTTAGAGGACGCCTTTTATTTAGGCAATATGTACAAAACAAAAAATCAACATATGGCATCAAATTTTACGAACTCACGACCTATGATGGGTACCTTTTGAATTTGGAGATATACAGTGGAAGACGAACCGATTGGAGATAACGGATCTAAGACAGAACAGCTTGTACTTAGATTACTAAAACCATGTTTGAACAAGGGTCACCACGTTTACAAGGACAACTTTTACAATAGCGTCTTTTTGTCGGCGAAATGATTAAAATATAAGACTCATTCTACGGGCACTTTAGGAAAAAATCGTCGAGGACTCCCCACCTTAGTTACGAAAAAGAAACTTCGTAAAAGTGAACATAAGAAAAAATAATACAAGCATATACGTTAGTAAATGGAAAGACAACCGTGAAGTTCTGGTTATAAACGAGATGCTGATTTGAAAACTCTCTAGAGAAACCACCACTGTGCCCTGCGCCATGTTTTATACTATGGCACGTATCATTATTTCTCAATAACATGTTCATATCAATAAATAAATACATAAGTTCCTTATTTTTGTTTTATTTTACAGAGCGACGTCTTTACACATTTGTATCACATCGTAGTGAAAAAACGCGTGTAATATGGCGCTGACATCTTTAGCAGTTTTTTATTTTTTCATAAAATATGACGTTCCTGTCACTCGGCAAATATGTAGATACAACATACTCAACAATAGCGGCAAAAACACTGAAGATACTGAAGTGTCGTCGGAAGGTCCTCCTCGCTTTTTCAAGTGTCCGTGAACGTGTTTAACTTATTTAATTTTATTTAGTTCTAACATTTATTAAATTTCGTAACATTTAATGTGCATTATAGATACCAGCGTAATATTCATGTATAATAACTGAAATAAGTAAAATAGAATTAAATAACACTTCTTGATAATAATATTGTTAATGCTAATGTATCTGTTCCTACTGTCTTGAATAGACTATAACGTATCTTAATAAGGTAATAAACATGATATTTCGTCTATATATTGCCGACACTTGATCTTTTGGGAAAATTTAGATCATCCTCATAGGTTCAATCAAACAACACAAAATAAAAACCTAATGTGTCAGTATTTATAGTATTTTAATGCAGTATTGATGAATGCATCTGTTGGAAGAAATCAAAATTCTAAGGTACAAGTACCATTACCCTGTACTTACAACTTATTTTTTATACATAGACAAGCTAAGTTCTTGGTGCATGAGAAATTTCCAATACAGTTATTGAAGTAATACCCTAAAACACGAAAAACCCAAAATGTAATTTTGATATTGTAGATATAGCTCTGCCAGAAAAACAAATTCCCCGAAAAATATGCGAACTAAATATCACCAAAGTGGCGCGAATTCAATTTGCCCAATCACACGTTAGAATTCTTAGATGTCATTATTGTCAATGGCTACGATTTCGAGAAAATCGGTTCATTCCGGGGTCAGAAATATTATTAAAAACGTTATCGAGTTCTTCGATAGGCAGAAAGCCGCAGGTATGTGGTCATTTCCTTTGAAATAGGCAACGGAATTAGCAGCCGCCGCAACAGGGAAATCGGCTACTATTATAAAAAAATTGCCCAACTAAATCTGTAAATAACGATAATTGTTATTAGAATGAAGTTAAGTCAAGCGACAAGGGCGTTCTAAATTCTCCATCGAAGCCGTTCTAAAAAATCGTGTTAGATGATTGCGACTATTGAAGAGAACAGTACATGAAACCTACACCGTCGATAACAAAGTTCCCACGTTAAACATTTTGGTCAATAAGAAAGAAGAGAAAATTGGCTATTCTGGTATGTTTTAGACAAAATAACTTATTTTAATGTTCAAATTAATCAAAGCGGAGAAAATTAAATTATAATTGAAGATTAAAAGTGAGGGGTCAGACACTGGGTCTAAGTTTTGTAAAAATTAACATTATTATAAATGTATGCGATCACGGCAAATAACGCTAAAGCGTCATTTACATTTCCGAGCGAATTCTTTGCTGGAGTAAGTTAAGTCGTATGTCATAGTTTGACGAACTAAGATGAATACAAAGAGTGTGGATGTGAACAAACAAGAAGAATGTTACCTACGTCTTTCTTGTACTTTTACAAATCAACTGCACATCTCGCGTTTAATTGCCGGGGTAGCTTTATTTCACTTAGTTTAGTTTACCTCAAGTTAGTTTCGCTTAACTTCCCTTCGCCTCACTCTCAGTGGCCCCTCAGTTTTAGGTTCGGCCAAACTGAGCGCTAGCTATGTACGCTACGTTCGCTGCATATGTTATACTCACTATCTGTGCTACAAATACTTGTAGACGAATTTCAACATTTGACACAACAGTTAAGAAAAAATAAATAGAACTTTAAAGAATATTTTCTATTGAGTGCAATGAATTTTAGATTAACTACTGTTCATTATTAAAGGTCATAACATAACAGTTGTGATAAATTTTTAGTCAATATAGCGCTCTTTTTGACTCTTCCCTTAAACCATTACTTTAGACACTAGCAGTAAAAATGAGTCAATGATTTTATATTTTAAAGAAAAACCATGTTTTTAACAATTTTTTTTTTATTTTGTAGGTGATCACGAAACGCTTCGCAACTATCTCCACCAGATTGGCTTTAAATTTACGAAATGTCATATTAAGAAAAAATTCTTAATAGAAAGAAATGGCATTGTTGCATGGCGCTCTCGTTACATGTGGAAAATACGGGGGAATAATTCCTTACGGTATAACAAGAAACCAGTTACTTATTTAGATGAAACTTTCATTCATCCATCCTATGGAGTAAGCAAATGCTGGCAATGAGAAGAAGAAGCAGGTATTTATCAAACTAATCGAGCAGGTCAAAAGCATATTATAGTTCATGCTGGTAGATCGTATGGATTTGTAAATAATGGATTGTTGATCTTTAAGTCAAATAGCAAGTCAGCAGACTACCACCACGACATGAACCACACGAACTTCATGGCGTGGTTACAAAAACAACTAATTCCAAATCTACCAACGAATGGTACTGTCGTCATGGACCACGCTGCTTACCACAGCGTTCAAATTAATAAACCACCAACGCATTTTCACAACATGCGAAATGCGAACATCAGAATTGGTAGAATTAGTGAAGAAATTTAATTACAACAAAACTTTCTATGTTGACGAGTTATTAAACCAGCACGGCCACTCTGTACTTCGCTTGCCACCGTACCATTGTGAGCTTAATCCGATAGAATTAATTTCGAGTTTAGCAAAACACAAGGTTGCGATTAACAATATTGGTCAACGTGGTAGTGAAATTGAAAATTTAGTTCGAAACTCTTTTGCCGATATCAGCGTATCGGACTGGCAAAATAATTGTGCTCACGTTGACAATATAGCACAAGAAATGTGGTAACGTGATGCAATGCTGGATGAAGCAGTGGAAAGTTTGTCTTTCAACGTAAACACAGGTTCTTCCGATAACGAGGAAACAAGTATTGATGACGAAGATGAAGAGGAAGGAGGTTCAATTTAATCCTTTTCATAAAACTAATTATGAACTTGCCTGTTATTAATTTTTGTTAGCTTTCGTAAAATTTCTAAGTATATTTTATTAATAACTTTTAAGTAACTTAGTTTCGATGTTTATTTATAAATTCTCTTGAATATTTTGAATTATGAGCTAACTGGTTTGCTAATTATTTGCCGGTTATTAATTTTTGTTATGTTTGCATACAGTTTCTAAGTATATTTTATTAATAACTTCTTTAAATAACTTAATTTCGATGGTTATTTGTAAATGTCTGTACGTTTTTCATAAAATTAATTATGACCTAAGCAGTTTTATAGTTATTTGCCTATATTAAATTACTGTTAGCTTTCTATCTCTAATTAATACCTTTTAAACAATTTATTTTCGATGTTTATTTGTAAACCTATCAATATTTTTCATAAAATTAAATGAGCTAAGTGGTTTATAATAATTTCCGTTAATAGTAATTCGAATACTAAGTATTCAACTGAGCTTACTGATCGAAATATTTAATATTTTGTACTTAATAAAATCCTAGTTCATGAAATACAAGAAACTCAAAAGTCTCCTCAAAAATTAATTTTTCTTAAATTCACACTACCATTATTTCAGTCTAAGCGTGACCTTAAGAAAATTTTTTTTTTGAGGAGATGAGTTTTGTATTTCAAGTAATTACCTCAAATGTGAGAAAATCAACGAATATAGTCAATTAAATCCTAGTTAATGCAAATATCACCAGCACATCAAATTTAAAATTACCGCCTGGATACTTTTTAACCCGAATGTACCTTTCAGACAAGGGCTACATCAAAGCGCCACCTTCAGGGACTTTGTTTTCTTGGCAGAACTATAATAATGTATTATAAATACATATCAAAATTTTAATCAAATAATGACGGTTCGTCTTCGTTTATTAAATATAAAAATCAAGATTATATTAAAAGTTATTTTTTCTTATGGTTCAGTGACATTTTAAACCCTATTTAACATTCATGCATGAGTGGATATTAAGGCACCTTTAACATACAATAAACAAAAAATTAGACATTACCCATTCCGCGTTTTAAATGATCGTGTTTATTTATTGAATACACAGTGTTGAATGCATTTTTCGAACAATACGATGCGAAGTAAAAATTATACGGATTTATTATTTGTTTTTGAAAATTAAGTATCGTTGAACGATAAAATAATGAACGCATGTCGAGTTGTAACAAGGCCTAACATTTTAGGCATAAATATACGCTCAAATATAAAAGCTAAGTTACGACTATAGTTACGTTATTTACTATTGCTTGTTACTCACTCGTAAACATCAATATTAATCGAACTAAACATAAACAGTGCAAAGCAATTTTTACATGCTACCAACCTGTAAAGTTGACAGCTGACATTTTAAATTTTTACAATATCACTTAAATGACGAACATATCAGTATCATTAATACCAAGTATATATGTGACAGTAATTTGACAATTGCTGTCGTGGTAATAATTTAAGTCATGGCTGACGAGATATTTAGGAATGTCATTACAACAATATCATGAAGTGCGGTTTTTATATAATTTACAAATGAGTAACAAATAATAGAATAAAAGATAATGACAATTTGGTGATACGAGCCGCAGGTGAGTACCATAAAAGTCATACGAGTATGAAGGGTGCTTTTCAAACGTGTTGTACACTATACTTATTCCACGATTTCAACGAAAAGTAGTTCTTCTATTAATTAAACTAATCATAATTAAACCATGAACTAATATTAATGTAGGCGATCATCCAGCTCGGAAAACAATGGTAAAAATATATCTGCAAATCTA